>JARSSU010012004.1:0-10821 GCA_029619165.1 Eurosta solidaginis
GTCGCCAATTATTAAGAAGGTCATAAGGTGAAGGAAAGGTAAGGGGCCACCGAAATTATAGGTGCGTCGGTGGGCCATGGTTATTTGAGGGTGGTTAAAGCACCGGGCGTTCGCAACACACCCCGCGGCCGCCCCTCTGTATATTCGGCCCTTTGTGTATTTCGCCTTTATGGTTTATTGTCTTTTTGATTTCAGCTTTTTTATTTGATTTTCAGATTTAGTAATCGGGCGTTTCCGGTTCGTTAGTTGTTTTTTGATCGTTAGTTTCTTTTTTTGACGTAGTTTTTTTGAATTTGAATTTTTTTTTTTAAATTTTGGAATTGTCAATTGGTTGTCCGTGGCATCCCGTTTCGACCGGATGTCTGTTTTTAATTTTGAATTTTAAGCGTTTTGAGATCGCGTCTCTGCGCCTTCTGAGCATCGAGTTATGTGTTTGAAAATTTGACAGACTGCTCGTTCTGATAGGCATGATCATCGACACGTTTTTCATGTTATGGCGCAGGAACAGTAAGGTTGCAAGGACACCGCCCCAGCCGACAATGATAGCCCACTGTGCATACCAGACATATCATGCCGACCGCCTTCTGATGATTCCAAATGTAGAGTTACAAGTAACAACTTGTGATTGGGTGATGCAAAGTCCGGTGTGTAAGTGGTACTCGAAAACGACTTTTTTTAATTATCTTTTGAACAGTTAGAAAGAGTTAAATTTCGCGCAATTAGTTCTTATAAACGACAGTGATGCGCATCGACGGTTAATACCACTTTCGACCATATCCGACCAATTTTCGACTTGAACAATTAAATGGCCTAAACAGTCATTAAACGAGTAGAAAATATAGTGCCGCGCCGGACGCCGCCGCCGCGTCGCGCCGATATGTTTTGGACATTTGGCGGCGGCGTGCGAAAAAACGACCCTAATTCGGCGGCGGCGTTTATCGGCTGGCGTACTATCTCTAGCCATATGATGTCTTAAGGACGGTTAGAATTTTGACATGCATAGCTATGATGAAGGGGGTGTTGGACACGAAAGTTGTTGTTACGCGCGTCACGTATGATAGAGTGTATGCACAGGTTTTGTAAGGAGGATCAGCCTGGTTTTGAAAGCTTTGAATAAGCAAACAGGACATGCGTATGAATAGGGTGTTTGTTTGTTTGAGTTCAACCACACCATGCTATATGCGTCATATGACATATACAGCGTGGGCAAGGGACGTGGTGTTAGAAGATGTATGTATGTAGCTTGTTTATAAACGCGTTTATTTATTTTTTAATAAATCGTCTTTTATTGTTATAATTTGATGTGTATAAATCAGAAGTATTTTCAATTCACAATATTTATCTATAACAATATCTATGCAACATGAAATATCAAAGAAAAGTTAATATAACATATTCACATAAATTACATAGTAATTTTTGAAAGTTGAATAGGTATGTTCAGAGTTGTAGGTAATATTGTGGTTTACAAATTATATAATTTAGTCGTAGTATTTGTTGCATAAATACTGTGCATGTCCACTTTTGCTATCATAAATTACTTTCCAAAAGCATCTGTAAATTATTTGGTTGCCATTCATATATATTATTGCTTCGGCCAAAACGCAAACTTGCCCTCTGATTAATTAAATTGAGTCACCTATTTATAATTTTTTATGTTAAGGTCATACAACCTTGTCAATATCCATAAATATTGTTACATACAATATTCTATAGTAGATTTGTAGAAAAGTAATGTTAGCATGTACATTGTTGCCTGTGAAAATTGTGCATTTTCTAAGCATTGTTACAAAAGTAACAATTATACTTCAAAAAGGCTACAAATGCAGAAAATAACTCAGTCACTCAAATTTTTACTTCTTCACACTCTAATTTCGGTCAGGCGAAATAACAAAAAAGTATGAATACAACAATTTACACACGAAAAATAGGGAAGAGACGGAAATGGCACGAGCCCCAAGAACTAGGTACATGGCCAAATTGAAGTCTGCGCCCCCGGGGGGGGGGGGGGAAAAAAAAACATTCACAGCTGATACCTCTTATATCTTACTCTCTTTGCTGTATACTATGATGATGTCAGAGTATGACATCAAGCAAGGCAGCTTGTTACTTGGGTGGCCTTAATGTTTTTGGGCTTAAATCGGTACATGCAAAACATACCCAAAAAATAAAATTCTTTTGTTCAATATTTTTAACGTATAAGAGTATTTTTCAAGAGGATGTGTTGCATTCTTAACCCATTTAGTTTTGCAATTAACTTGCGCGCTAGATGGTAACAATCGCTATTAAAATATGTATGTACACACCAATATACATTATGTCAAGCTGCTATGTACTATGAAAATAGCAACATACATCCAATTACATAGAAATGTACTCCCGAAGTTAAATACGCAGCGATAATGTATGGTGGTCGCTCATCAAAGCATATTGAGCGGGCAAAGTTGGACACATAGACAACCACACACACGGATTTTTTGGTAAAAAATGTTACTGTTGTTAAACAAATTTGGCTGAATATGTAAGAAATTAATCAAGTATTTTTTTATGCAGATACGAGGTAAAATATTTCAACAGTTTTACTGAAAAAGCAGTAATTGTTTTGTAAATCCATCCATCCGTTAAGAGTAATAGTGTTGTAAATCGCAAAAATTTAGTGATTTTTTACTACATTATAGGCACAAAATATTAATTCAGGCGCTGTTATGGATTCCGTGACCCGATTCAATTATTTTTGAATCGAAAATGGAATTGGTTGTTACTCACACGTTCCACGCGATTCTGTAACAAAAAGATGTCGGTATTTGAAAAGTATTGCCTCTGAGCAAGCAGGAAGAAATTATTAGTGCAGATTATTACCACAAATGTTGCACGATAGTATGTCTTTCAAATAATTTTTTTTAAACATGCTTTCATATTTATGGAAAGAAGTTTGTATGTAGTTTTTTGTTTAAATTGAAGTTTAAAGTGTGAGATAAAAAGTTTATTTTCTATTTAAATAATTCTATCAATAGGAACTCTATCGGACAGTTCTGGATTTCGATTCCGATCAAATTATTCGGAATCGAAAATGGATTGGTGTTCTGAATATCGATTCCGACCATACGAATGGTCGATTTGAAAAAGTTTTGACCAGCTGTACTGGGCAGGCGGAATCGAAAGTAATTTAGTCTAGTTACGCACAGATATAATTAAAATTATTTTTCCCCACAAATAAGTTTTATTAAATTATTCATTGTTGGGTGATTATAACAAATTTTTGATGGGCAATTATGTATTATGTATAACAAATCTTAAATTGAAATTCCTATCAAAATTTTTGTGCAAGCTTAACAAAGCGATCAGGCGTATCGAAACGAATACACGAAGTGTTCTAAATTTCACATACAGAGCCATGCGCAGTAGTAGATTAACTCGAAAAAGTTCATATATTGCCATTGTCCAAGGAATTTAATTAGTTCGAAATGAAGTATTGAACGCACCTTACAACGTAGAATATTTGTCTTGGTAGGTTAGATTATTCAGTATCTTTCTCAGAATACATGGGAAGATATGGAAAATTATATATTAAAACTATTTATATAAAAACAATTTGTTCACTGTATAGAATAGCGAATTGTACGAAAATAATTTTTGTGATTAGAGCGAATAATTTTTGTATAAGATACTGTGACTTATGGGCAACCCTTTTTACTATTAGAACAGCTGATTTCTTTGTGTCAACAAAACATATTTTTGTAATTCGGCACAAAATAGACGATGCAAGCAAAAAGTTAATTATTAATTTATTTGTATGACGTACGAAAGGAAGCCAAAAATGTAAGTATTCTAAATTGGACGCATATTTTAAAGTATATTTTTATTGAAATTAGACAAATACTTTACATATGTATGTATTGTACACACATATATTTAAGGGGAAAGCGTAAAGGCAAAATCAAGAGCAAAATCTTCTATCTTTATGCAAGATGAGGAAGATATTGCTAGAGGCTACACGAAAGTGACAGAGTGGAGATAGAGCAAAAAGGGGCAGATGCGTTGCTAAGTCCCTCAATGCTGTCGAGGCCTGTAGAGTTATCCTACTTGATGAACAAATATACTGGTTATATTTTAAATTTATTCGTGTATTATATTTAATTATTTTTATGTATCAAGAAATGAAAATGTATTTCAGTCATCAAATATATCTAATATAGTTTAGAAAAAAACTATTATTTTCCAATAATTTTTGTATTTAAACTTTTATTTACTTTAAAAGATATTATTTGATGACGGACCTATTTTCATTTTTTGATAATAAAAAAATAATTAATATAATAAGAATAAATTTTAAAATTTAACAGGATATTTGTTATAAGTTAGATAAAATATAGTTAGAAATATAACAGTGTATTTCATGTAATTATTTAAAACTGTATGTTTTACTTTAAAAGATTGTATTTGGATGATGATAAAAATATTTTCATTTTGATAATATAAAAAGAATTAATATAATAAGAAGAAATGTAAAATATAACAAAGTATATTTGTTATAAGTAGATAAACTTGTCTACAATTATACTCCCCCTCAGTGAAACGAAAAAGTTACTTTTTAAATGGTTAATTATAGTGTAATATGATTACTGTAAGAATTTTGTGTGTGAGTTTGAAAAACATAGATTTGAATGTGTGTTAATTGTGTGAAAGTAGTCTAGGATTGATGGGAAGTAACTCATCTTTTGATGAAGTCAGATATAATTAATAGCTTATTTTAAGTTTGTGTTGATTGTTTACTTATTGCATTAATATTTTATGTATAATTAATATTGGTTGTGTTATTGTTATGTTTGTTAGGAGGTGATAAATCACTTATAGCTATTTGTTAAATAAGGTCAATTACAATTGTTTTTGAAGAACTAGAAGTCAGGTTGAATTGATAGTGATGGCAAATCATTTGTGTGCCCCATTACTCAAAAATATACCAACTTGTATTATGCATATATTAATGTTAAATATATAATGTGTACTCTGAATAATGTATGTCCAAGTTGTTTGATAAGGATATGAAAATGTTGGTTCCTTTAATTGTTTGGAGGGTGATTAATTGTCATTGATTATGTTATGTTAATTGGGAGTATATAATGATGTTTTTAATTATGATTTACCATTTTCAATGTAATTGTAGTATTAGGTTAATATTATTTTAAAAAATCTTTAAGAGATTTTTTAAAATTGTAGAAATTTGTTTGATTTTAAAAATCAAAGTATTTTTTTTTTTGTGTAGTGTAGTTGTGTTATTTTCGGAATTGAATATGAATTAATGCAATTGCGGTGTTTGTTATTAATGTGTGTTGTAAAAATATTGTAATGTGTAGGTGATATATATTCTGAATATAACTGGAGATAGAAGTGCGTGTATTAATTGATATAAATAATTAATTGATCTATTGTTTTAAATCATTGAATATAAATTTTTATGCAATTTGTGACATTAGTATTCTAAATTAGAATTATTTTGTTTGATTATTTTAGATTTAATTTGTGAAGAAAGATTTGAAGAAACAAACTTTTTAAATAAAATATGAGTATTAGTTGCGAAAAATATGCAAAATTATTTTGAATAATACAGCTTAATATGGCAGGTCATTTATTACTGTAATATTAATTTTATTGTGTTACATTTATTTTGATATTGTTTAAATTTTGATATAAGTTGATTTTTTCAATAATAAATTTGTTGTGTGTTTATTTGACTTGTTTTAGTGAATATTGGTGGCAATTTAAAAAATAAATGTTTGGTCGTTAGACTAAAAGTAATGTAAATTCGTAATGCGTATAATATATATATATTAATTTGATTTAAGTATCTATATGATGATACGATTATCACTGGTAATAGGATTTCAAGATTTTTTTGTTTTATAGAGCAGGTTTCTTTGTATGTGATCAAACGATTTTGTATATTTTTAACTTTCAGTAAAGTATTTAGGACTACATCGAATTGTCTTTTCGGCAGAATCAGAAAGTATGATTGCATGACAAGATTCAGCTAAAGTAAGGCGGTGTAAATAGAGACACAAATGCTGCGTATTTATAGTAGTTGATTCTTAGCAAAACACCAATCACCTAGCACAGTCCTTTGAATTTGGATAGTTTGTTATTTTGCATATAAACTCTTTTGTAAAATAAAATAGTCTTTATTTTAGTTCGCAACAAGTTCTTTCTATATATGTTTTTACAGTTAATTTAAGTCCAAATTCGGTCTACAAGTATGCACGTGATTACATAAATTTGAGGTCCGTTGGTAGGATCGCCAATATAGTTCTAGATAAAATTTTTGTTTCATAATATAACAATAAGATTGAGTACCTTTTACATCAATACACCAACATTAAACTTATCACCCAATTTAAACACAAATTCAAATGGATGTTATATAAGTTTTAGATAAAACTTTAATTTTTGTTAGTGGTTATTGTTATAAAATTTATTTTTGTTTTATTTTTGAGTTATGAGATTTCCAAACTAATTAAGAATTTTCTTTTTATTTTGTAATGTTATCAAAAACAGTTTGAAGGTACAACGAAAAACTCAATTAAAAATTATTTTAAAAATTAAAGTATAAGAGTACAAAGTAGATATAAACAATATATTTTTACTCAGACACAAAAATTTATGATCATTTAAAAAAAATTCGTTTCAATGGAGGGGGAGTATAAGTAGGGTTATCTACTTTGTAAAATGTATACTTTTAATTATATGTAAAATTATTTTATGTTATATACTTGTAATCTTATTTCAAAATGAAACTTTTATAGTTAGTTATTTTTAAAAATTTTAAAAAGTTGAAAATAATAAATAAATCCATAGAATTGAAAATATTCAAATATAACACTAGTACGGGCCACCCTGCCAAAGATTTGGGATGGCGTGGAAAAAGGTAATCAAAAACTAACAAAAATTTGGTCCCCTGTGGGTATATTTTATTTTTTCTTTACATGTCTATCGCGATTGATTGGACAAGGGCAGCAAAAAAAGAACCTTTCTGGAACAACCGTCGACGCAAGTGAAACGCCACTGGTATATGTGTGGACCATACTTTCAGCGAGCCCTATTTCACCTCAGTGACAAGAAGCAAAATTGTGGTTGCGTTGCAATTTGTTTAAATCGGTGGGAGGGTACTGAGTGGGCGTCCCTAGACGGCTTGGACTCTCCCACGGAGTTAAAAAAATTAGTTAAGCAGTGAGGGAGGCAACCAATGACGATGTTAAATAAGCATAACTGACGAATAGCTGTTCGTTTGACTGTGCCAGTACGGTCCGACGACCTGCTGCTGAAAAACTGAGCTACCAAGTACATCGCGTTCAACGTCGTGCGACCGTGATTGACACATTTGAAAAAGTGTGCGCTGAACAAAATCTTTTGTATAAAAAACGATATGTGCCGAATGCATTCGACAAACTGTTTATTGCATAAAAAAATGAACTAGAATTGAAAGTAGGCCAGAGAAAAGGAGGAAAAAGAACATTCTGGCACCATGAAAGAAATGGAGGAAATAGTAGCAGCAGAAGTATGGATACTGTTATAAAAAAAGTTTCATATATTTGTATTGTGCAATTGAAAGTATGTATTTGAATCCAATCTCTTAATGTACAAAATTAAATAAGAAATAAAACTAGTTGTAAAATTGGTTACTAGATTGCATGTACATAGTATATGATTTTTAAAAATATAATACGTATACTACATACTTTCGTATACTTTTGTTTTTGTCAATTTTAAAAAGGACTATCAATAAGGACCTTTAAGGGCACCAAGTGGTACGATATGGAATTGTAACTGCATTATATGCCAATCGCCAAGTCTTTTCAATGCGCGTCGTGTGGGGGTGTTGTTATATGTAGTCTCTCCATTCTTGGTGGCTCCTCGAACCCCTGGTTATTTGGTGTGGAATTTGGTGCGCAATGAGTACATCACCAATAATTATGCGATCATTTTCCCCACTAGCAGCGCACAAGCTGGTCAGGATGACAACTACTTTCGGCAGTGATCATTTTAATTATTCTTGGAGGGTCTGTATCGCCTAACCGGATGGAAATGCCTTGCCATCTAAGGAGTTACTCCTTTGTTGTCTGTAGCGAACAAAGACACTCCCCTCGAAGGCCTTGGGGAGTGTTATGCAAGTATGACGGTCCTCTTGCGGATGCAGATCCGGGTACGTATCCACGTACCAAGCCGACAATTCGGGAAACGATTGTATGAAACTACATGCAAACTCTTCTAGGCATTCTTTCCCTCCAACCCCTAGATCCATAAGGAGTTCGGGGTGTCAAGAGCACTCGGCTGTTAATGAACGAGGATACGCGCCGGCTAGGTGAGGTGACAATTGGGTTTGGAGAAAGCTAATGTATTGCCTCGCTCGGCACCTGGAAAGGGTTACGCTACACAGCCCCTTGAATTCTTGATATATTAGTAGCCTCCTACGACAGGACACCTATACGCGGGTATTAATTCATAAACCCCCCTAACCTGTGCCTGATACAGGAGTCAAATAGATTGTATCGCACTGAGTATGTAATTAAGGGCTAGGGTCTATTAGGGGAATGGTAACGTTCAGTGAAAACTTTTTCATGCTTTCTCACGAATATAACAGCGGATATATTTTAAAGGCAGGAACGCAGAAGGTGTATTTCAGGTTAGAGTTTTTAGCCTTGTGACCAGGAGATTAGGATCGTTAAAGCTGTATGGATGACAATATGAGTATTAAACACAGAGTCTTGTTAGTGAGGACGATCCGGCTATCAGTAATAGCGGGACACTAACATATAAGTTTACTGCTTACTGTAATGCGGCGCCGATTATGGTCACTAAGATCAGGCTCGTTCATCTCTTCGGGCGACAAAAAAGAAACGGATAACCGAAAGTGTATGAGACATCCAGTCATTGATTTGCAGGGTTGGAAAAGAACACTCACATTTGTGTCCAGAGCTTGTTGTCCTTCTCAGCAGAGGAGAGGGAAAAGGGGGGGGGGGGCGGCCATAAAGGGGGTCGGGACAAGAGAAAAACTATATGGAATATTTAAAAAAAGATCCGAAGCTCGTTTACGTTATGTTTATTTAATCTGATGATAATATGTAAATAAATTGTTAACTGGATTTATAGTACAGATCAGATAGAAATGGATAAATGGAGTTGGGTGATGTAGAGGTAGAGGTAGATGTAGAGGGTCGAGGAAGAGTAGAGGAGAGGAGAGGGAGAGAAGAGGGAGAAGTAGAAGTAGATTAGAGTAGAGGTTTATGTAGGTAGAGTTGAGGAAGGGAGAGTGTAGATGTAGGAGGTAGAAGGCGCGGTTAAGGGGAGAAAGGAGAGTAGAGAAGATTAGAGGTAGAGGAGAAGGAGGGAGTAGAGGTATAGGGGGAGAGGTCTAGAGGTATATGGAGGAGAATGGTAGAGGGAGAAGGAGAGTCTTCGGCCAAGGAGTTTATATATATTAACAAGAAAGTTAGAGCATATAAGTTCATTTAAATGACTTCCACTCACATATGTCGACTTGAGGAATGGTTTTCACCCTCGTTTTGTCGAGTAGTCAGGATTCTATGCTGAATTTCCTTCACCTTCGACATCTTCGTAGAACAGGAATGTTGCAGCTGGCGGCAAATGTTGTGCAGCGCACAAAGAAAACATCTAATAATTTGCTCCCTAAAAATTCGTGGTTCATAATGCAGAGTTCCCCTTGCAAAGCACCAGGAACCGGCTTTTTGGGGACACGCCTATGTGTGCGTTTTCAACAAGAAATATTGCGCGCCGCACAGCATGACTTTCTTGTTAATATTTGGTGTTCCATGATCCATACTGTGGGCTCATTTATGGTGCTCAATATACAATGCTCCAAGGCATAACCAGAACAGCCAAAATCCAAGATTTGGTAGCACTATAGTTATAGAACTGCCTTACCTTCACTGATTGGTGATTCTCATATGATAGGAATCATGACACGACCCCGGGTGACTTGCATCTACGGATAGGATTTTCCAGTTTATAATTTGACAAACTGGTCAATAAAAAAATTACTACGCATTACTGATGAAACCCAAATTTGTAAGTATTCATTAACACTTACCACCATTAACATTTGATATAAAATACCCTATCTATTAAAAAAAATATAGGGTATTATTAAAATACAATTTTATGATACTTAAAACAAAACACATAAACAAAAACAGCTGATTAAAATGGTTACCGAACGGAATGAAAACGATTCGGAAATCGACTTCGAATCGATTTTTACAATCGGAATGAGAACACCAAATAGAACGAGTCGAAATCAATGTGTTTGTACTTTTCATGAGTCGGAATTCAGAAAAACAAGGGGGAAATGGGGGGCCTTTGATTTATTAACTGTACCTTCTCACGTAGCTAAGCTTTCAAATGCAAAAAAAACGTTTTAAATCGAGCATTCTGTGTGAAGGTATGTGCGTACAGCCCATGTAGCGACTTTATTTGATAAAAGATTTATTCACCCCGATTCTGCATTTCGATACGTTCCCGTTCTACGCTCCGCCTTTCAATCGAAGTTGGTATCTGCATTACGACGGAATGTAAGAGAAGAGGAAGAGCAAAATGATTTTTCGAAATCAGTCTGTTGGTACGGAATGTGTGACACATGGAACAAAATAATTTAAAGAAATTTATAAAAAATACTGAAAAACGTTTAATTTTATTATCCACGCCATTTTGTAAAAAAAAAAAAGCCATAGAATATATTTGCCGCAGTGTTATAATTTTTTTGAGTGAAGTGCTTTCATAATTGTAAGTGTGTTTTTGTCGTTATTTTGGCCA
>JARSSU010012005.1:0-24417 GCA_029619165.1 Eurosta solidaginis
TTTTTTTATTTCATGATTGTTTCTATTTCTGGTCTGTAATATTTGTTCCAAATATTAAGCTACAATCGACAAAAACACGATTTTTTTGAATGTCTCGATCCTGCGCCACCTAACGGCGATTTTTATGCATATGTTCGTTTTTTCTTTTCATGTATTTATATGTGTTCCAATTGACCTAATCGTGGAACTACCATAGATTGTTTTTAATAATCTCGATCCTTGCGCCACCTGGTGGTGATTTTTTTCATAAGGTCGCCTTTGTTCCAATAGGAAAGCCTAACGAACCAAAAATACGATTTTTTTATAATCAGTTGAGCAGAAGCTCCAGAAGATATTAGTTTGATTGGAATACGTTGGGTGGTACATATATAAGGAATCGGGATAGATATAGACTTCGCAATAATATCAAATAATCAGGATCGAAAAACAAACATTTGATTGAGTCTGTCCGTCCTCGTCCGTGCCGTCCTCGCCTGTTACACGATAACTTGAGTAGAGTTTTTGGGTATGCTTAGGTGAAACATTTTGGTTATGTAGGGTTCCTGATGCCCTCATCGCAGATCGCTATTTAATAATGTAACTGATATCGGAGTCATACCACGCCACAGCTTTTTCAGATATCGAAATTATCGAAAAACCGAAAAATGTGCGCGAATTTCATTACCAAATCAGATAAAGCGACGAACACTTGGTAACTGATTTGAATTTATGACGACAGAATAGAAAACTAGTAAAATTTTTGGGCATGGGCGTGGGGCATACCGCCACTTTTAAAAGAAGGTATTTAAAAAGTTTTTGGTGGGGGGGGGACAAAGCTGTTAATTTGTCAGCCTTGAAATATATCATGATGCATTTGGCAGGGACGTTACTCCTACTACTAGCACTTACGCCTAATAAAAATTGCAAATTCGAGCAGGACCACGCCCACTTTTAAGAAAAAAATTTTTTTAGTAAAAATTTTAACAAAAAATTAATATCTTTACAGCATATAAGTACATTATGCAGCCTTCAATCTCCAGTACTGATTGGTGTCCACAACATACAAATACAATCCCTCCACCTGGGCGCTTGCTCGCCCTTCATTAATGTGTCTAGGAGTACTTTCACGTCTAAGTCTCGACAAAAATTTAACCACTCCTCTCTTTGAATTGGTAGAGCATACAGATTTATGATGTAACTGCTTTCTGTGATAAAACTGGGCGAAATCGGGGATGCCACGCCCAGTTTTATAGCAGTCGTTCGTCTGTCCTTCCGCATGAGCGGTACACGCTCTAAAATGCAGCACCATCGACATATCGTTTAATGAACTTCGTTCACGTACTACTCGCATCACGTTATCTTGTGGAAAATGAACAAATCGATCAAGGACCAGGCCACTTTTCGCTACGAAAATGATGAACACATGATGCCATAATTCGTCTGACCAAATACTGCAAAAAAGGGATGAAACATGTGGGGTAATGGATTGGTTTATGCCTGCAAAATATAACTTTTAGAAAACTATAAAATGGTTTGACACCTACCATATAAGTAGAAGAAAATGAAAAAGTTCTGCAGGGCGAAATAAACCCTTAAACTCTTGACAGGTATTACATATATAAATAAATTAGCGGTATCAACAGATGATGTTCTGGGTCACACTGGTCCACATTTTGGTCGATGTCTGAAAACGCCTTCACATATACACAACTACCACCACTCCTTTTAAAATCTCATTATACCTTTAATTTGATACCCATATCGTACAAACACATTCTAGAGTCACCCTGGTCCACCTTTATGGCGATATCTCGAAAAGGCGTCCACCTATAGAACTAAGCCACGCCTTTTAAAATACTATTAACACCTTTCATTGATACCCATATCGTACAAACATATTCTAGAGTCACCCCTGGTCCACTTTATGGCGATATCTCGAAAAGGCGCACACCTATAGAACGAAGGCCCACTCCCTTTTAAAATACTCATTGACACCTTTCATTTGATACCCATATTGTACAAACGTATTCTAGAGTCACCCTGGTCCACCTTTACGGCGATATCTCGAAAAGACGACCACCTATACAACAACCACCACTCCCTTTTAAAACTCTATAATACCTTTAATTTGATACCCATATCGTTCAAACACATTTAGAGTCACCCTGGTCCACCTTTATGCGATATTTCGAAACGGCGTCAGCCTATAGAACTAAGGCACACTCCTTTTAAAAATCGTCATTAACACCATTCGTTTGATGCCCATATTGTACAGAGACAATTCTAGGGTCACCCTGGTCACCTTTGTGGCGATTCTCGAAACGGCGTCCAGCTATGGAACTAAGGATTCCTCCCTTTAAAATACTCATTACACCTTTCTTTGATACCCTATTGTACAAACAAATTCTAGGGTCACCTCTGGTCCACCTTATGGCGATATCTCGAAAAGGCCACAACCTATACAACAACCACCACTCCTTTCAACTCTCATTAATACCTTTAATTTGATACCATATCGTTCAACACATCTAGAGTCACCCCTGGTCACCTTATGGCGATACTTCGAAACGGCGTCCGCCATAAACTAGCCCACTCCCTTTAAATACTCATAAACCATTCGTTGTGGCCCATATTGTACCAGACAAATTCTTAGGGGCACCCTCGTCCCCTTTGTGGCGATATCTCGAACGGCGTCCAGCATGGACAAGGATTATCACTTTAAAATACTCATTAACACATTTCTTTTGATACCCATATTGTACAGACAAATTCTAGGGTCACCCCTGTTCCCCTTTGTGGCGATATCTCGAAACGGCGTCCACCTATGGAACTAAGGATTACTCTCTTTTAAAATACTCATTAACACCTTTCATTTGATACCCATATCGTACAAACGCATTCTAGAGTCAACCCTGATCCAACTTTATGGCTATATCCCTAAATGGCGTCCACCTATAGAACTATGCCACTCCCTCATAAAATACTCTAATGACTTTCATTTGATACACATGTCATACAAACACATTCCAGGGTTTCCTCGTCATTTCCTACATGGGTTATTTCCTATTTTGTCTCCATAGCTCTCAACTGAGTATGTAATGTTCGGTTACACCCGAACTAACCTCCTACTTGTTCATATGTCGCTTTCTGTTCACCATGTATGTGTTCAAATATGAGCCAAATCGGACACAAACACGATTTTTTTGAATATCTCGATCCATGCGCCACCTATTGGAGTTTTTTTCATATTAAATAAACCGTAAACAACAGTTCTCAGTTCACATATTGCCATAGTAAGTGAGGTAACTACTGTATGTAATGCGTTATTATTTGAGTTTATCACGAAATGTGTGTAAATAATCCACTTTTTTGTTTTATTTGTGGCGCGTATATTAAAGAGTTCCCCATATGATTTAATTACAAAACCTGAACTCGAAGTATTTTACGTAAAGTTGTTTTGTGAATTACCCTATAGGTAAATTAAAAAAGACCTAATTCAGTACCAAACTCCTGTGATATGTCGTGAATCACAGGACCATTACAGCGACTTTATTCTTTGAGACTACTGGAATAAACCGCCGAAATCACTCTAAATGGATTTATCCCAACCGACTGACTGATACCGCACAATATAAATTGAGTTCTGAAAGTGAAAGCTGGTATTTTCGATGGCCACGGATTATGAAACTAATTGTGTTCCAGAGTTAGCCGCATAAAAGTACTTTGAAAAATCTGCATGGAACGAGTTTGTTTGGGTTGTAAAAGACATTTTATGAAACGAAAGTTATCTAAATTCTCTGATCGTGTAGACCAACTGATGCTAACTACAACATCTGGTGTAAACATGAGTATCCAATGCACACATGTTAGCTGATTACTGTCTTAGCATTCAGAGTAGTATCAACTCATAAAAGAAAATTTCTTAAAAGAAAATTTAACTCACTGTAATTGATATTAATAAAGTTATTTATTCAAAAAAAATATATATTACCAAAAACTTTATAAAAATTTCGGAAAATAGAGCTCTAGAAAAAAATCGGCTTCTACATTTGAAATAAGAGTAAAAAGTACTTAACAATCATGCACAAAACCGTACGCAACGAATCTGTGTCGACGAGTGTAATGAAATACATATGAGCTATCGAAACTGGTGGCAGCGCCTAAGCATAATTTTTAAAAAGATACCTGTCAATTAAAGCTAAAGATACCTAATTTGACCACAAGTAGGAAACCAGTATTGGAACTCACTAACTCTTTAACGATTTTCGTGATAAATATATTGGCGAATCAATAACGGATTTTGGTATTCGATAACCACGTTTTATCGATGTTCTCTAAACTTTTATCAGTCATTATCGCTAAATCATAAGAGATAACTTTTAAGATTGTCAACGGAATTAGCTGGAGTTGCATTATTCTTCCAATTGAACTTATAATAATGGAAACCTCGTTAGTCTTACTAAAACTAATTTAATGAATATCACAATCGTTATCGTAAGCGAAACTTCGTTAATAGAGCACACAAAAATCTGAGACGCCGTTTTTGAAAAATATTTTGAGGCAGGATTTTCTTCAAACGACCTGTGACGAAAAAGGAACACAGTCACGCAAAGTACCAGTTACGAATTAAAGGCTTAATGGATACGTCCGAACTGGTGCTATCTTGTGCAGAACGAAATATTGTTTTCAACACATATACCAACAGGGCTTAAGTCTGAGTTATATGAATTTAAATTAATTACTCAAAGACAGCGACTATTTCAGAACTACCTACGACTGAACCTGAACGCACACAAAAGGTATACAAGGAAGAACATTTGTAGGACATCACAATAGTGAAGGAGGCATTTATAATTTGATAGGCTTTCCTCTTTTGCTTTCACATACGGATGTCAATGACCTAGGCAGCGAAGCTTTGATCTTTTATAAGCTGCACTTATTTTTCAGTCACTTTCCATTAGGAGCTTTTTCTTAATGTCCCTAATTTGATGAATGTATCCTGCAGAAGTTCAAGCGAAACTCCTATTTATCAAACTCATGTGATCGGGTGGTTGTTGACTACGCTGACCACATAAGTTAAAAAGTTAACGAAAGTGAAACAAACGCGCAATGAAAAAATGTACACAGTTCCCTCTTTCGCGTTTTCTTTGCATTATAATTTCAATTAATTAGTTCCAGTTGGCGTTGTAGCTTGACAAGTATCAGGTTTAATCTAATAAAATAATAGTTACAGTTATTTTCGAGTAATGACAGTAATATAGAGAGTTTTAGGCAATACAAATGTACATTTTTGCTATTTAAACTTTGCTTCAAATATGGTTATGATGTCACTAAGGGGCAAAGGGTTGCATGCATTTAACGACTTGTTTTACGTGATTTTATTCGTGAGATAATAACTGACCAATGTTAAGTTATATAATGAGCGATAACACACACATACATTTTGTATGAATTATTAGTTCATTTGCGTTAAAATGATATAAGTACATTAGGCCGGGTCGATTTGTGGGGAGGCAAAAAAATCGCCCATTGCTCTGTGAAAATCATATTCTAGAGATCAAAGTAAAAAACTTTGCCGAAGGAACCATACCTCTAAAACGAATTCTGATGTCCCCCCTTTGGTCGTAGGGGCAAATTTTGAAAAATCCCACTTTGAAATGCCCATCGTTTTTTATACTCAGTTGAGCAGAGCTCACAGAGTATATTAGTTTGATTGGATAACGGTTGGTTGTACAGGTATAAAGGAATCGAGATAGATATAGACTTCCATATATCAAAATCATCAGGATCGAAAAAAAAATTTATTGAGCCATGTCCGTCCGTCCGTCCGTCCATTAACACGATAACTTGAGTAAATTTTGAGGTATCTTGATGAATTTGGTACGTAGGTTGCTGAGCACTTCACATCGCTAAAATGAACGATATCGGACTATAACCACGCCCACTTTTTCGATATCGAAAATTTCGAAAAACCGAAAAATGCAATAATTCATTACCAAAGACAGATAAAGCAATGAAATTAGGTAGGTGAGTTGAACTTATGATGCTGAATAGAAAATTAGTAAAATTTTGGACAATGGGCGTGGCACCGCCCACTTTTAAAAGAAGGTATTTTAAAATTTTGCAAGCTGTAATTTAGCAGTCATTGAAGATATCATGATGAAATTTGGCAGGAACCTTACTCCTATTACTACATGTACGCCTAATAAAAATTAGCAAAATCGGAGACGGACCACGCCCACTTTAAAAAAAATTTTTTTAAGTAAAATTTTAACAAAAAATTTAACATCTTTACAGTATATAAGTAAATTATGTCAACATTCAACTCCAGTAATGATATGGTGCAACAAAATACAAAAATAAAAGAAATTTTCAAAACGGGCGTGGCTCCGCCCTTTTCATTTAATTTGTCTAGGCTACTTTTAATGCCATAAGTCGAACAAAAATTTACCAATCCTTTTGAAATTTGGCAGGGGAATAGATTTTATGACGTTAACTGTTTCTGTGAAAATGGGCGAAATCGATTGAAGTCACGCCCAGTTTTATACACAGTCTTCCGTCTGTTCTTCCGCATGGCCGTTAACATGATAACTAGAGCAAAAATCGACATATCTTTACTGAACTTAGTTCACGTACTTATCTGATCGCACTTTATCTTGGTGTAAAAAATGAACGAAATCCGACTATGACCACGCCGACTTTTTCGATATCGAAAATTACGAAAATTAAAAAAATGCCATAATTCTATACCAAATACGAAAAAGGGATGAACGTGGTAATTGGATTGGTTTATTGACGCGAAATATAACTTTAGAAAAAACTTTGTAGAATGGTTGTGACACCTGCCATATTAAGTAGAAGAAAATGAAAAGGTTCTGGAGGGCGAAATAAAAACCCCTTGAAATCTTGGCAGGTATTACATATATAAATAAATTAGCGGTCTCAACAGATGATGTTCTGGGTCACCCTGGTCCACATTTGATCGATATCTGGAAAACACCCTCACATATACAACTACCACCACTCCCTTTTAAAACTCTCATTAATACCTTTAATTTGATACCATATCGTACAAACACATTCTAGAGTCACCCCTGGTCCACCTTTATGGCGATATCTCGAAAAGGCGTCCACCTACAGAACTAACCCCACGCCCTTTAAAATACTCATTAACACTTTTAATTTGATACCAATATCGTACAAACAAAGTCTAGAGTCACCCCTGGTCCACCTTTATTGCGATACCTCGAAAGGCGTCCACCTATAGAACTAACCCCCACGCCCTTTTAAAAAACTCACTAACACCTCTCGTTTGATACCCATATTGTACAAACGTATTCTAGAGTCACCCCTGGTCCACCTTTATGGCGATATTTCGAAACGGCGTCCACCTATAGAACTAAGGCCCACTCCCTTTTAAAATACTCATTAACACCTTTCGTTTGATACCCATATTGTGGAAAGAATTATAGGGTCACTCCTGGTCCACCTTATGGCGATATCTCGAAACGATGTCCACATATGGAACTAAGGATCACTCCCTCTTAAAATACTCATTAGCACCTTTTTTTGATACCCATATTGTACAAACAATTCTAGGGTCACCCCTGGTCCACCTTTATGGAGATATCTCGAAACGGCGGCCACCTATGGAACTAAGTATTACTCCCTTTTAAAATACTCATTAATACCTTTCATTTGATACCCATATCGTACAAACAAATTCTGGAGTCAACCCTGATCCACCTTTATGGCGATATCCCTAAATGGCGTCCACCTATACAACTATGGCCCACTCCCTCATAAAATACTCTTTAATGCCTTTCGGTTGATACACATGTCATACAAACACATTCCAGGGTTTCCCTCGGTTCATTTTCTTACGTGGTTATTTTCCCTTATGTTGTCACCATAGCTCTCAACTGAGTATGTAATGTTCGGTTACACCCGAACTTAACCTTCCATAGATGGACGCCGTTTCGAGATATCGCCATAAAGGTGGGCCAGGGGTGACTCTAGAATTCGTTTGTGCAATATGGGTATCAAACGAAAGGAGTTAATGAGTATTTTAAAAGGGAGTGGGCCTTAGTTCTATAGGTGGACGCCTTTTCGAGATATCGCCATAAAGGTGGACCAGGGGTGACTCTAGAATGAGTTTGTATGATATGGGTATCAAATTAAAGGTATTAATGAGAGTTTTAAAAGGGAGTGGTGGTAGTTGTATATGTGAAGGCGTTTTCCAGATATCGACCAAAATGTGGACCAGGGTGACCCAGAACATCATCTGTTGTATACCTCTAATTTATTTATATATGTAATACCTGCCAAGATTTTAAGGGTTTTTTATTTCGCCCTGCAGAACTTTTTCATTTTCTTCTACTTAATATGGTAGGTGTCACAACCATTTTATAAAGTTTTTTCTAAAGTTATATTTCGCTTCAATAAAACAATCCAATTACCTTACCATGTTTCATCCCTTTTTTCGTATTTGGTATAGAATTATGGAATTTTTTTCATTTTTTCGTAATTTTCGATATCGAAAAAGTGGGCGTGGTCATAGTCGGATTTCGTTCATTTTTCATACCAAGATAAAGTGAGTTCAAGTAAGCACGTGAACTAACTTCATTAAAGATATATCGATTTTTGCTCAAGTTATCGTGTTAACGGCCATGCGGAAGGACAGACGGACGACTGTGTATAAAAAACTGGGCGTGGCATCAACCGATTTCGCCCATTTTCACAGAAAATAGTTAGCGTCATAAAATCTATGCCACTACCAAATTTCAAAAGGATTGGTTAATTTTTGTTCGACTTATGGCGTTAAAAGTATCTTAGACAAATTAAATGAAAAAGGGCGGAGCCACGCCCATGTTGAAATTTTCTTTTATTTTTGTATTTTGTTGCACCATATCATTACTGGAGTTGAATGTTGACATAATTTACTTATATACTGTAAAGATATTAAATTTTTTGTTAAAATTTTACTTTAAAAAAATTTTTTTTTAAAGTGGGCGTGGTCCTTCTCCGATTTTGCTAATTTTTATTAAGCGTACATATAGTAATAGGAGTAACGTTCCTGCCAAATTTCATCATGATATCTTCAACGACTGCCAAATTACAGCTTGCAAAATTTTAAATTACCTTCTTTCAAAGTGGGCGGTGCCACGCCCATTGTCCAAAATTTTACTAATTTTCTATTCTGCGTCATAAGTTCAACTCATCTACCAAGTTTCGTCGCTTTATCTGTCTTTTGTAATGAATTATCGCAATTTTTCCGTTTTTCGAAATTTTCGATATCGAAAAAGTGGGCGTGGTTATAGTCCGATATCGTTCATTTTAAATAGCGATCTGAGATGAGTGCTCAGGAACCTACATACCAAATTTCATTAAGATACCTCAAAATTTACTCAAGTTATCGTGTTAACGGACGGACGGACGGACGGACATGGCTCAATCAAATTTTTTTTCGATCCTGATTATTTTGATATATGGAAGCCTATATCTCGCTCGATTCCTTTATATATGTACAACCAACCGTTATCCAATCAAACTTAATATACTCTGTGAGCTCTGCTCAACTGAGTATAAAAATGAATTTAACTTAGTAATAGAAACGAATTTACAAAAAAATTATTAGAAATTAGCGTTTTTACAACCCCCTTTTAAAACCAAGGCATCACTGTGATGCATTTGCATGTCGTAAACATAGTTGTGTGGGTTTTTTATTCAACCGTTTTAAAAAATGAAGGTATCACTGTGACACAATTGCAGATCGTAAAATTGCTTGTGTTGTTTTTTTTAAGCACCACAAGACACGGCAGGTAGAATTGAAATTGCCCCTACCCAAAAGTTCGACCCAAAGGGGAACATCAGAATTCGTTTTAGAGGTATGTTTCCTTCGGCAAAGTTTCATATTTTGACCCTAGAATACGATTTTCACAGAGCAATGAGTGATTTTTAAATCGACCCGCCGTAAAGGACATATTATAATATATAATAATGTTCTTACATTGCTCTAGATATGAATCGGAAGACTTTGCTTTATTTAGGCTTATGAATTCGAGGTTTATACAAATTCAAATTCGAATTTTGAGAAATCAACTCATCACAGTCTGCTTCGATTTTAGCATAAAAAACATAAGAACACTGCCTTATTACTTAGGCGGTTTTGGCCGTTTCAATCAAACAAGTCATATATTTTTTACAAAAATTCATGACAACTATAAACAACAGGGGGATCAAATCAACCAGTATTTATTTTCACCTTTCCTTACCTGCCACAGATGGGTATTACCAGGGCCGTTGAGAGAAAATCCGGGCCCGGGACTAACCAATTTACGGGCCCGCTATAAAAAATCCATTAATACATTTGATTAATTTGAATTAATGACGTCTCATTCATGAATCATTATTTATGGATTACATCAAAAACAATGTCTGCCACATCAACTAAATGATTTTTGGACTAAGAGCTGAAAATAAAATTAACACAGAATATTTACTATTTTATTGTAACGTAGAAATAAAATTCTCTTTTAACAGCCACATATTGTTTCAAATAATATTTTCTAGTTATTTGGGAACATTTTAATACATTTCTGATAAATTTAATGATGATTATAAGTTTTAGTTATTCAATATAGAAGGTTCGGATATCAAAGGGTGGCTTTTCTTGCTTCTTTCGCTGCAAAAGTTTTTATAATAATATCAAAAAAAAACTGTCTTGCTAAAACGGATTCAACACAAAGCGTGGCAAGTCCTAAAACTCGCTTTTAGATGAACACGATCTATGAAAGTTTTCGATTCTTGAAAGAACGCTGAAGGAACGTTCTGCACTAGCTACAGTGACAGGTATAGTGCAAAAACACAAATGTTGTGGAAAATCGTATACAGATTTTGATTATTATGTAGATTATTATGTAGATGGCATTTAGCAATTCCAATGGTGACAGACCTTTATCAAAATTTGCTTCGTAAATGTGTTTCAAGTGAATTATTTCGCATTCTAAGCTTTGAGAAATGTCCGACTTATATTTTTCGACAAATTTTGCTGCGCTCGCCCCAACCGTAGTTTCATCCATGTCTGCAAATTGCCACAAAAAGGAAAACGTCTCACTCAAACTTCTCATAGCTGCAAATCGTTCAGTAATGCCAGTGATTACCGAATCAACGATCACCAGGAATGTATTGTTTTTAAAAACAGATTTTGAATCATCCGTAATCATCTCATTTAAATTATTTCGTCCGTAATCATCTCATTTGAACCTCTTTTGGGTTTTCTCTTTCGAATGTCCGGAAACTTTGGCGAGATGTTCAATTGAATAGCAACTGTCTTGCATTCGTTTAAAATTGTTTCCCATTTGTTCCTGGTCAACTTCAAATCAGTTAATAAGGCATCTAGATGTCGGACCTCAACATCTATGGTGGCATCTCAAGCTTGGAGGACCAAGTTTCTTTCATTAATGGTAGTCAGTATTTTAAACCAAATTGAGTACAGCAAGATACATTCGAACTTGTTGATGTACTTGAGAATGCCGGTAACATCTCCGTATGCTTTCGCAGTCATATTTGGCTTTCGGCTGAAAGACTATGAAGAGAGCACGGGACATTTTTTTGAGGATGCCCCATCCTTGTGGAGTGCTGCTGAAAATAGTAAAACATTTTTGTACAACTCCGAAGAAAGTAATTGCAGCCGTACAACATTCTGCAGCATCAACACCACATAAATTGAGACTGTGGGTTGCACAAGGCGAGTAATCAGCAGTAATCGAGAATGTCACGTAGTGCTCCGTTGTAAGCTCCTTTCATATTGTCGCCGTTATGCTACCCTTGTGAACGACAATATTTTAATGGGATTTCATGTTTACCTAGAGTATGGCAAATTAGATCAGCGACTTTCTGACCAGTTTTTTGGTTACAATTCACGAAAGCCAAAAACCGTTCTTGAATTGTAAAATTTGTTGCTCTAAGTATCGGATCATAAGGGCTTATGAGATCTTAGATGGCCAAAAAATTTCCATTGCTTCGTTCACCAAGATATATACTTTCGCTGTGAAAGCTAGGCCTCTTCCACCCAAAAATAAAATAGTGTCCAAAATTCTATATAAAATGTTATTCCACTCTTGAGTTTCAGTGGTTAGCTGTTCATTGATAAGTGTATCAATTATAGCCTCCTTTTCATTTAGATTTTGTAAAGATCGCCATTGAATATAACCTTTAATGTGATCTTGAGTATTTTCGTATGCTGGCAGTTTATCGTATAGCTTCTTCCATACCTGGAATTTCGAATATCCGCCAGGACAACAAATTTTAGGTCGATTTAAAGTATTGGTGCTTAAGAGACGACATGGTAGGCAATAAAATGCATTGCTACTGGCACTCCACACTAACCAGTTACGCTCCAGTTTCTCTCCATTTGGCAAGATTCTGTTTAACAACGAGGTATGAAATGCCTCGTCATGACAATCACGTGGAAAAATAACAGGATACTTTGTTGACCTCGACGAATTATTTTGTCGTCTTCTTCAGATCGCAGAAACTGATTATTCATGGTACCGATATCGAAGTCGTTTAAATAATCTGGACTTTAATACAGAGTTGGTGGTATTGTTAGAAGACTTTTTGAAGATGAACCCTCATCAGTATCACCACGAAAACTTTGCGATTCCGGATTCATGTAAACATACATTTTTGTTTGATGTGTTTATTGTCTCCTCACTGTTCGAAGGCCCAGGCAAAAAATCAATATCAATATTCGTTGCTTTTGAAATTTGGCTTAAAATTTGCGCATGGAACAACTAACGACTCTCCTGAATTAAAATGTCTTAGTACCTCTAACTCGCGGCCCCCTTGAGAAACCCCGGGCCCGGGGGGAATCCCCCCATTCCCCTCCCCCCTCGTCGGGCCTGGATATTACTATCAAGTAATATCATCTGAGCCTGGGTGACAGCATAAAGTTCATACAGCTCATCGTAAAATAATCTTCAATTCTCGGCTTGACCAACAAATCTACCAGAAAACGTTTCTTTCTTATACTCCAAGGCAGCGTCCATTATGTTGTGCAGATATGAAGAGTACGATAAGATACTTCTGGCGTGTTATCTTTATATTTTCTTAACTAATTTCCCATTTCAAATACGAAGTATAAAACTCTGGCGGGTCATTGACTTCATTCCTTGTATTATTAAATCTGGTCCATCCTCAGCCAAGACTGACGCCGCCATGGCGTCCGGTCTTTCAAACAATATTTCATCTTAGATTAGAAGTTATTTTCGATGCTGCAATCGGAAGGTATTCACTCCACCATTTTTTGGTGCTGGAATATTATATTCACTTAGCCGGAAAGGTGGAATGAAGGAAGACATCATCACTTTCGCTATTTAATACGCTCTAAAAGCCGGTTATGCACTGCGAGACTGTCGAGTGTAGGACACCCTTTTTTTTTAAGACTACCCACTAAAAACTAACCTGCCACGGCTCGCGCTATTCTCAGTTCCACCTAATCCACAGATGGACGCTAGTGAGCTCCACTGATTGGCTAGGCCGCCAACAACGCGTTTGGCGAGAAGTATGTTAAATGGCAATAGGCAAACAGTTCGGGGTTTCAACCTTCCTCGTTCTGTCGAGGTATTTACGGAAGTAATCTTAACCGGTTAGAAATTTTGTGAGGTAGAAGTTGACATCTCACATCGCCCGTTTTTTCGACATTTCATAGCCTCATGACAGCCACGCACGAGTTATATATTCGCGCGAATTGTCAGCCACTGTCTCCTGTGGCATATTTCCCGCAATTCTGTGATTTCTGTATAGTATACTTGCTTATTTCCCCTCCATGTTCCTTTCCATGGCATAGAGATATTTGCAAGCGTGGCGCAGACAGAGCATTTTATATTCAACGGCCTCGTTCGCCGCATTGACACTATTGTCTATCCGTTGGTCATGCTCCATTACCGATGCGGAAAATATGGCAGCGTCAACCTTGAATGCTTCACATGCCAAAGTTTTGCGTGACCCGTTCGGTATCTTCATATGACCAGAATCGTTGAGGCGGGAAGTGTTGTAATTGTATGTGTTGGTTCTCCAAAACTCTCTATCCAGTAGCGTTCAACAGAAAGCTTTCTAGGGTTATATTATGAATAGAGTATCCAAAGCTCGGCCTTCAGTATCTTGCGGACGTGCTAGGTTTGAGTATGGTCAGACCGAATCTGGCTGTCATCTCAAGACCAAGCTTTCACCGTGTGCTATTCAGCGGTATTCCCAATTCGACGGCTCTTACGTTGAAGTCTCCCGCTACAATCAGGTTATCAGTTAGGTCCCTCAGATGATTTTCAATACCTTCAAGCTTGTCCATTGTCGTTCGGCCAAGTAGTACATAACAATTGTTGTAGTAGTCGCGATTACACGGAGGTAGCATTGTGCGCCATCAAGATTACGCAGGCGTTGGTGTTATCGATATGCCAATAATTCTTGTCTCGAAAAGCTTCGCCGGTGATTACATAGTTGGCTTTATAGTCAAGGGCTGTAGTAGCTCATCAGGAAGCCTGCTCTTGTTGCCTTGAATTAAACTAATCATCGTTGAATTGATATTTTGGCCTTACCAACAGCTAGTACCGCTCTGAGCATGCTGCATTCTCCATACACAGAACATGGTTGAGCTTCTGTGATCTACACAGCTAGCATTTTGGGTATTCGGTGCATACCGAAGCTTTATGACCGTTTTACCACGACTTACAGCAGTCAGCCCTCCGGTGCTCATAGCCGAGAACCCTAGCACAGCGCTGCACTTCTGCTTGCTGTCTGATGAGGCACTGAATCTAGCTGATAGGTATTTTGCTCCATTTTTTGCTCTTTTTGGTTTGCCAAACACCGAGCAGTCCTAGAAAGTCTTGCTAGGTATTGGCTTTTGTAAGAAGACAGAACTGAAGACAACTTGTAGGATTGCTGAGTATTCACTTTTATTGTATGTATAAAGATACGATTCTTCTTGAAATTCAGCGAACTTCCTTTTCATTCCACTCAACCGTATCTAGAGCACATTGCTAAATACCAGTTAATTAAAAGACATTAAGAACTAGAAAAAAGAAAAATGTTATAATGGACTGATCGTTATGTATTAAAGGCTATTTAAAAATCGTTGACATTTATTGTGAGTGCATCGTTTGATTGGTTATTGTAGTTGACTTTGAAAACCGAAAGTATTGATGCAGAAATGCCAGCGGAATGACCAACGCTTTAGGTTAGAAGCTAGACCAACAATAACCAACGTAATTGGCAAAGCTCTTGTAACCAGAGTCCATCGTTGCTTGATTTGCGTGAAAAGTTGGTGATTGTTGAATGAGCATGCGCACAGTAACCGAGTATCATCAATTTCAGATTCACTTGTTCATACATAAAAAACCACATTCTTATACCTACATGTGTAGCAAAAAAGATCTTCTGCACTAAATTATATTTTAGTATTCGAGTCATATTTCAAATGAGTAAGCACAATATATGCAATAATTGCTCTCAATAGGCTGCGATTTTTTTTTAATTTTGTTCGCATAACGGTACCCGCGTAACGGTATAAACTAATCGATATATATATAGACTTCTATATATCAAAATGATCTGGGCGAAAAAAGAAAATCATTTAGCCACGTCCGTCCGTCCGTCCTTAAACACGATAACTTGAGTAAATTTGGGGTATATTAATGAAATTTGGTATGTAGGTTCCTCGGCACTCATCTCATATACTATTTAATATGAACGAAATCGGACTATAACCACGCCCACTTTTTCGATATCGAAAATTTCGAAAAACAGAAAAAGTGCGATAATTCATTACCAAAGACGGATAAAGCCATGAAACTTGGTAGCTGGGTGACCCTGTGACGCAGAATAGAAAATTAGTAAATTTTGGACAATGGGCGTGGCACCGCCCACTTTAAAAGAAGGTAATTTAAAAGTTTTGCAAGCTGTAATTTGGCAGTCGTTGAAGATATCATGATGAATTTTGGCAGGAACGTTACTCTATTACTGTATGCGTTCTAAATAAAAACTTAGCAAAATCAAATGACGAACACGCCCACTTTAAAAAAATTCAAGTAAAATTTTAACAAAAATTTAATATCTTTACAGTATATAAGTAAATTATGTCAACATTCAACTCCAGCAATGATATGGTGCAACAAAAAACAAAAATAAAAGAAAATTTCAAAATGGGCGTGGCTTCTTCAATCTAATTCTAATATAGGGCGTTTTTGTGACAAATTCTGAAATCGGAAATTTTTGAAAAAATTTTTGAGATAGGACGATTTGAACAGGCAGCTGACATGCGGTGATACTATACTCAGCAGCCGCAATGAACTGACAAAAAAAAGTAAGAGAACATGACTCATTGTCTTAGAACTTTATATTCCGGCCTTAATTTTGATAGAAGAGTTAAGCTTTTATGTGGTCCGCGGAAAGCGAAGCGTGTCGGGACGAGTACAGGGATCTACTGAGGATCTACAAGCGCGAAATTACCAGGGCGAAGAGAAACTCATGGAAAAGTTTCTGTACGGACATAGAGTGCTCCAGCGAAACAGCACGGTTGAAAAAGTCCTAGCAAAGGGAAACATAGTCCAGGGACTAATAAAGAAAGAGAACGGGGAATGGTCACGTAATAGTGAGGAATCCCTTGAGGTGCTTCTCGATACACATTTCCCATCGGGAGACGGTTTAGAGGAGCCAGCAGACATCACTCACACTTCGATCACGGAGCTAGTAGTGCCGGGCTTGGTGCGATACCAAGATCGAGTGGGCAGTGAAGACGTTTTCTAAGTTTAAATCGCCGGGCTCAGATGGTATATCCCGGCCATGCTACAAGTCTCAAGTAGGGCGGTCGTGGAATGGCTTAAAATAATATTCGATGGGTGCATACGACTGAATCATGTACCGCACTCTTGGATAACTGCTCGTGTGGCTTTTCTACCAAAGGCGGGGAAGATCGGTCACATGTATTCCAAAGACTATAGACCCATTAGCTTAACATCACTTTTGCTCAAAACCTTTGAGAGGCTGATAGATGTGTACATAAAGTCCAACGTGGATGAAAAGCTGCTCTCCACAACACAGCATGCGGGAAAGGCGTGGGTTCAAGCGCGGGGCTGTAAAGTGTCGAAGATTATGTGTAGGTCTTACAACCTTAGACTAACACAGTTGGTCCTCTCATTAAAAAGAGAGGACTGTAGACTCATGACGGGTATTCTGACTGGACACTGCCTTCTGGCGTCACATGCCTTTAAACTAGGCTTGGTCAGTGATAGCAGATGTAGGAAGTGCGGGTTGGAGGAGGAAACGATCGAGCACGTTCTGTGCTCGTGCCCTGCACTTGCCAGGCTAAGACTCCAGCTATTAGGAGTGATACAGCTGTCAGATCTAGAAGCAGCAAGTGGCTTAAGTCCTAGGAAGCTTCTAGTATTTGCCAAGAGGACGGAGTTATTTATAACATAGGTCCTGGTTTTGATAGGGTTTTTCAGTTTGGTCGTTAAAACAAACTTCTGGTAACACTACGGACTCAATCAGTCTATGTGAGGTCCTCATGGACCGGCCAGTTCAACCTACCTACCTTATGTGGTCCTGCTACACAGGGTGTATTCACCTTTTTATTCTGAAAAAGTCTTCCAACAATACCACCAACTCTGTATCAAAGTCCAGATTATTTAAACGACTTCGATATCGGTACCGTGAATAATGAGTTTTTTGCGATCTAAATAAGTCAACGAAATAATTCGTCGGCTCACCAAAAGTGTCCTGTTATTTTTCCACGTGATTGTCATGACGAGGCATTTGTTGTTGTTTTTGTTTGTAGCAATGTTTCGCCCCACCTAATAGCTGCGACCGATCACAAATTGTCATCAATATCCTCTAACGGGAGTCCAAGGAAACTTGCTGTTTCGACAGGGGTGGGCCATAATGAAAGGGGTGTTAGAGGCGTTGGTTCCACATTACAATTAAAGAGATGGTTGGTGTCATGTGGGGACACATTGCAAGCGGGGCATACATTTTGTATGTCGGGGTTGATTCTGGATATGTAAGAGTTTAACCTGTTACAGTATCCAGAACGAAGTTGAGCCAGAGTGACTCGCGTTTCCTGGGGAGTATGCGTTCCTCTTCCGCAAGTTTTGGGTACTGTTCCCTGAGTACTGGATTCACCGGGCAATTCCCGGCATAAAGGTCCGACGCCTGTTTGTGGAGTTCACCAAGGACCTGCTTGTGTTTTTTTGCTTCATACGGCTGAGTTCTCAGGTGCCGTATTTCCTCAAAATGCTTACGGAGATGACTCCTTAAGTCCCTAGGCGGTGTTGGCTCATCAATCAGATGTCTGTTGGGATGCCCAGGTTTCTGGGTATTCAACAGGAACTGTTTGGTTAGCATCTCATTTCTCTCCCTGATGGGGAGTATTCTCGCCTCATTATGTAGATGGTGTTCTGGGGACATAAGAAGACAGCCCGTGGCGGTTCTGAGCGCAGTATTTTGGCAGGCCTGTAGCTTCTTCCAGTGGGTAGTTTTTAGGCTTGGCGACCATATAGGGGACGCGTAGCACGCAAACGGCTGGCCAATTGCTTTGTATGTGGTAATGAGCGTTTCTTTGTCTTTTCCCCAAGTACTGCAGCAAGGGATTTGAGGATTTTATTACGGCTCTGGATTTTCGGAAACAATTGCGGCTGCGTGCTCACCAAAATGTAGATCCTGATCAAACGTCACACCCAAGATTTTGGGGTGTAGGACAGTCGGTAGCGTAGTGCCATCGACGTGGATGTTCAAAATGGTCGACATTTGGGACGTCCAAGTTGTAAATAAGGTCGCGGATGATTTAGTTGGTGATAATGCCAGGTTTCGCGAGGCGAAAAAACTGGAGAGATCAGGGAGGTAGCCGTTTATTCTGTTGCAAAGCTCATCGATCTGTGGGCCCGGGCCTGTGGCTATTATTGTGCAGTCATCGGCGTAAGAAACGATAGTAACTCCTTCCGGTGGCGAAGGTAGTTTTGATATGTAAAAATTAAACAAAAGTGGGGATAGGACACCACCCTGTGGCACCCCTTGTTTAATTCTTCTTGGCTTTGATGTTTCGTTTCTGAATTGCACCGATGCCTGCCGACCACCCAGATAATTTGCGGTCCACCTTTTAAGACATGGGGGAAGGGTAGACCCTTCCAAGTCTTGCAGTAACGTGCCATGGTTGATCGTATCAAAAGCTTTTGATAGGTCTAGCGCTACGAGTACTGTTCTATGGTGGGGCTTCTGATTTAAACCCAATTTATCTGGGTGCTAATGGCATTTAGCGCGGTGGTGGTGCTATGGAGTTTTCTATAGCCATGCTGATGACAGGCTAGCTGCAAATTTGCTTTGAATTAGGGGAGCAAAATGGACTTCAAGCGTCTTGGCTACTGGCGATAGGAGAGATATCGGGCGATATGACTCTCCTATGTTAGCTGGTTTCCCAGGCTTTAGTAGCGGGACCACTTTGGCCATTTTCCATTTTTCGGGTATGACAAAGGTGGAAAGAGACAGGTTGAAGACATATGCTAAATATTTGAAACCCTCTTTCCCTAGGCTTTTAAGCATCGGCATGGCTATGCCGTATGGGCCCACTGCTTTGGATGATTTAGCATGACCGATGGCATCCTCAACCTCTTTGGCGGTGATGGTAATTGGTGACGCGCTGAACTTATGTTTACGTGCGTGTCTGTTGTCCTCCGTTTATTTTTGTCGACCGTAGAATGCATTATATATTGTCGGCAGAAAGCGCTCGCCCACTTTTTCGCATCCGACAGCACTTTGTCGCCAAAGGCGATGGAAACTTTGTCATTGTGCCTAGACGGATTCGATAGGGACTTTACAGTGGAACAAAGTATGCCTACACCGGAAGAGAGGTTACAACCGCTTAGGTGCTCCTCCCATTTCGCCCGCTTGTGTTCATCCACAAGCAATCTGATGCGTTGGTTTATCTCCCTTATTTGGGGGTCGCCGGGATCGAGCTGTCTTATAAGGTCACGTTCTCTCGTTAAATTTGCGGCCTCTGCCGGGAAGTGGGGCCGAATTTCGGGAATTCTATCGGCGGGAATGAAACGAACCGAGGCGGATTCAATGACCTTGCGGAATGCACGCTCCCCTTGGCGGGCATCAGTTGGGATAGGGAGGGCAGCAAAGCGGTTGTCTGTAAAGGATTGTATTCGTCCCACTTTCCTTTTTTAAGTTAATGAAAGTGCGTTTTTTCTGCGACGATGAAGTTGGCGGAACGCTCGAGCGAAATAAGTATTAGCAGGTGGTCGGATGCCAATGTTACCATCGGCTGCCAGTTGACGCAGTTTACAAGTTCTGCGCTCACGATGAAATATCCGGCGAACTTTGACAGCTTCCTACCATACGTGAAGGTGTCTCCGTTTATTGTGCGAACGTCGTTTCTTCTATTTGATCCGTTAACATCTCACCCCTATTGTCCACCCGCAAGTTTGAATGCCATAGATCGTGATGGGCATTGAAATCGCCTAAGATAATGCGATTGTTTCTAGTGAGTACGCCGCTGATATCAGGGCGGTATCCACTGCGGCAACAGGTGACAGGAGGATGTAGAAGTTGATGATTTCTAGATTTGCATCGCCCGACCGGACAGATAATCCTTGACGTTCTAAGACACTGTCCCTGCCGTCGATGTCGGGATCAAATATATGATATTGCACAGTGTGGTGCATGATAAACGCGAGGCCGCCTCCATTTCCGCTCTCGCGATCTTTTCTGTGGAAATTATACCCAGAACAGGTCCGCAATGCAGATCTTGCTGTGAGTTTAGCCTCTTGAATCGGCGCTAAGGTGCAGACTACGGGACGTCCTAGGGCGTGAACAGCAAGGAGCCACAAAATATTTATAGAAGTTACGTGGACGTCTGGTTTTTGGGGTCTAGCCCAGAACAACCTGTCCGATGCAACCATCCCTTACACGAGACACACTGACAAGAGTATGACCGTCCTAAAAAGATTCTTTTCCGGCAGATGCAGCAAAACCATTTCTCAGGACCGGGTTCAGGAGACGGACCGGATTGGGTAGATACCTTCCCGGAGCAAGAGAATATGGAGCAGTCCCACTGCAAGGAGCTGCTGGGAGGATGACAATTTGTGGGAGGGACGCAACTAATTAAATGGGGTTACACTGAAATGGCAGTCCTGGTCGGGAAAATCCCGAGTCGCTCCGGTACATAGAACCGACGGCCTTCCTACCTCCTTGTTAAACAGATCTTTCCAAATGGAGAGAAAGTGGAGCGTGGCTGGTTAGTGTGGAGTGCGAGTGAGTAGCAATGCCTTTTATTGCCTATCATGTCGTCTGTTAAGCGATCTAAATTTGTTGTCCTGGCGGATATTCGAAATTCCAGGTATGCAAGTAGCTATACGAAAAACTGCCATCACAAGAAAGTACTAAAGATCACATTACATGTTATATTCAATGGCGATCTTTACAAAATCTAATTCAAAAGGAGGCTACAATTGATACACTTATCAATGAGCAGCTAATCACTGATACTCAAAAGTGGAAAGAAATTTTATATAGAATTTTGGACACTATTTTATTTTTGGGTGAAAGAGCCCAGCTTTCAAAGGCGAAAGTATATATCTTGGTGAACGAAAAACGATGGACATTTTTTGAGCATCTAAAATCTTATAAGCCAATATGATCTGATACTTAGAGATCATTTTTAGAAGTTAAGATTTCACAACAGCAGCACAAACGTTTACAAGTCACAATCTTCTCCAGACATTCAGAACGAGTTTATAGAAATTTGCGCAAAGCACGTGAGGGAAACTATATTAGATCAAGGCAAGAAAGCCAAGTATTTTGCTATTATCGTTGATGCTATGACTGATACTAGTCACGTTGACTACGTTCATTTTGCGCTAACTCCATTTCAATTCGAAAGCACCAAATTTTAAAATTCAAGAACGGTTTTTGGCTTTCGTGAATTGTACTAAAAAACTGGTCAGAAAATCGCTGACCTAATTTGCCATACTCTAGGTAAGCATGAAATCCCATTAAAAATTGTCGTTCACAGGGTACGATAACGGCGCCAATATGAAAGGAGCTTATAACGGAACACTACGTCACATTCTCGACAAAAACTCGAATTACTCGCCTTGTGCAAACCACAGTCTCAATTTATGTGGTGTTAATGCTGCAGAATGTTGTACGGCTGCAATTACTTTCTTCGGAGTTGTACAAAAATGTTTTACTATTTTCAGCAGCACTCCACAAGGATGGGGCATCCTCAAAAAAATGTACCGTGCTCTCTTCATAGTCTTTCAGCCAAAAGCCAAATTTGACTGCGCAAGCATACGGCGATATTACCGTCATTCTCAAGTACATCAACAAGTACGAATGTATCTGGCTGTCCACAATTTGGTTCAAAAATACTGACTACCATTAATGAAAGAAATGTGGTCCTCAAGCTAGAGACGCACCATAGATGTTGAGGTCCGACATCTAGATGCCTCATTACCTGATTTTGAAGTTGATCAGACCAATGGGAAACAATTTTCAACGATGCAAAACAGTTGCTATTCAATTGAACATCTCGCAAGTTTCCGGAATTTCGAAAGAGAAAACCCAAAAGACGTTCTGAAGATAATTTAAATGAGATGATTACGGATGATTCAGAGTCTGATTTTAAAAACAATACATTCTGGTGATCGTTGATTCGGTAAATCACTGGCATACTGAAAGATTTGCAGCTATGAGAAATTTGAGAGAGACATTTTCATTTTGTGGCAATTTGCAGACATGGATGAACTACGGTTCGGGGCGAGCGCAGCAAAATTTGTCGAAAAATATAAGTCGGACATTTCTCAAAGCTTAGAATGCGAAATAATTCACTGAAACACATTTACGAAGCAATTTTGATAAAGGTCTGTCACCATTGGATTGCTAAATGCCATCTACAAATAATCTACATAATATCAAAATCTGTATACGATTTTTCCACAACATTGTGTTTTTGCACTATACCCTGTCACTGTAGCTAGTGCAGAACGTTCTTCAGCGTCCATTCAAGAATCAAAAACTTTCATAGATCGTGTTCATCTCAAGAGCGAGTTATCGGACTTGCCACGCTTGTGTTGAATCTGTTTTGGCTAAGACAGTTTAATTTGATATTATTATAAAAATTTTCAGCGAAACAAGCAAGTAAAGACCACCCCTTTGATATACGAACACTTCTATTTGAATATGGAAAATTATATTCAGCATTAAATTTATCAGAAAATGATTAAAATGTTTACCAAATAACTAAAAAATTGTTTGGAAACAATAATGTGGCTGTTAAGAGAGTTTTAATTTCACGTTACAATAAAATATAATAGATAGTGAAATATTCTGTGTTTAAATCTATTTTCAGCTCTTAGTCCAAAAATCGATGTTAGTTGATGTGACAAAATTTTTTTTGATGTACCGATCAATACACCTTAGTTACACCATTCCCTGTCCTATGAACCAATAACTTTTTCGGAAAGGGGAGAAAAAATAAAAGTACACGTGTATAGCATTTTGTCATGTAACGTCAGAAATTTTTTTTTTAGTATAGATATAAAGCTCGTAAGTGTCCGTCTGTCCGCCTGTGTGAAAAACTTTGGAATGGGTTTTAAGCTGAATTATTTGAGGCAATGACTCGTGGAAATGTCTGTATCAAATTTTTTTAAAAAAATTAAGATTTTATTATTCTCAGCTTTTCCGGAATTTTTTTTTTCATTTTTTTTTTTCACGTTTTCGGCATAACGTTACGTTAAATTAATACTAACAAATGCAGAAGGCATCAACTCTGATAATCCTAAATATAAATACCTGTCCTCTTACGGCTTTTCTTCGTGAATGCTGCTAGGCGCTGGAATTTCAATTCCGAAGATGTCAGCTGTTTTATGGTAGATTTTACTACGGAAGGGTAATTCACATTATTTATTTCTACAGTGGTGAAGTGATTGCGGATCTGACTTGCTCTATACATTTCATTCCTTTCTTTTTCCTTTTATTAAATTTGTCAAATTCTAACTTTAAAATTACAATATAATATTAATATTAAATCGTTTTGAATGTAAATACTACGTTTATGTTGTAAGTTACTTGCGAATTTTAATAGACCTAAGTTTTAAAAATTTTTGAATGTCCTCACCTTTTGTATTGTACGTTAAAAGACTTAGTCTTATATGTACACCCATACATTCTAATAAATAAATAAATAAATAAATAAATAATAAATGACATAAATAACTCGAAGGGACTTAAATTTTTAACTACTAAAGCGTTCTGAAAAAATAAAATTTTGTAGTTTATCAATAGGTAACTTCTATACTAAACTGTTTTATGACAGCCCCGCGACACTACGAGCTTTTAAAAAAATTACTTTATACATAAAAAAAAATCCTGAAGTTTTGTCCA
>JARSSU010012006.1:0-68455 GCA_029619165.1 Eurosta solidaginis
GTGTATGTGGTATCACAACGGACCTTCGTGTTCTCCAAGTGGGCTATCCTTATCAGGGCAGCTGCCACCTAACCTATCCTATACTATGATATATATATAAATAAATTAGCGGTACCCGACAGAAGATGTTCTGGGTCACCCTGGTCCACATTTTGGTCGATATCTCGAAAACGCCTTCACATATACAACTAAGGGCTACTCCCTTTTAAAACCCTCATTAATACTTTTAATTTGATACCCATATCGTACAAACACATTCTAGAGTCACCCCTGGTCCACCCTTATTGCGATATCTCGAAAAGGCGTCCACCTATAGAACTAAGGCCACTACGTTTTAAATAATCATTAACAACTTTCATTTGATACACATGTCATAAAAACACATTCCAGGGTTACCCTAGGTTCATTTTGCTAAATGGTGATTTTCCCTTATTTTGTCTCCAAAGTTCTTAGCTGAGTATGTAATGTTCGGTTACACCCGAACTTAGCCTTCCTTACGTGTTTTTTTAATTATAACGCAATGTTGGCTTAACTGGAGGCAGTCGGTCACACCAGGGGAGGTTATGTCGTTTACAACCTGTTCCATACAGCGAAGTGGGGGCCGCCATCTTCCTCCGCTTCCTCATATCATTCGCATGATATGACCCAGCAAGGAAAGCAGCTATAATTTAATTCACTGAACAATGTTGGCATCTGCACAAAGCTCATACAGCTTATCATTAAATTTTCTTCGGCGATTACGAGGCCGACGCTGGAGGGCCATAAATCTTTCGAAGAACCTTTCTCTTGGACACTGTCAGAGTGATGTTGTCATGGTCAATGCGTCTGTACTCACTCGTACAACATAGCAGGACGGTTACGATAGGTGGTTTTTAAGAGATGATTTTCGTTTGCCGAGGGAGGACTTTACTGTTCAATTACCTATATAGTCCAAGGTAGCATTTATTGGCAAGAGTGACTCTTCGTTGGATTTCAGAGCTATGTTGTTGTTGTTAGTGTTAATGCTTGTTCCCAAATAAACGAAGTATTTTACTATTTCGAAATTATGGCTGCCAACAGTAGCGTAGTTCCAAGGCGCATATGCGCTGACTCTTTGCGATGACAGCAGGTACTTGGTACTTCGTTCATCAAATCCATCCTTTCCGTCACCCTTTCTAAAACCTCGTTTAGCTTCCAACGGCTCGGAGAAGTCCTTTCCAATACTGACTAAGCTGATGGTGTTGCTCAACGTCTATTTGCACAGCCGTATAAGTTTGCGGGGAGAGCGAATTCAGACATAGCGGCATATATGAAGTCCCTTCTCATGCTGTCGAAAGCGGCTTTAAAATCGAAAGCAGCTTTTTTCGCTGGTTTTGACAAAGATTTCGCGCATTGTGAAAATCTGGTCGATTGAAGATTACCAGGTCTAGAAACACATTAAAAGTCCATCAGCCGATTCGAAGTAGACACAATCTTCCGCTTAATTGATAGTAGTATAGTAGTAGCATAGTACCCTTAGATTCCAATCGTCGCACGGCTACAAGGTCGCCGTTTTCATTTTACAGGAGTTTGCCCCGAACTTAAAACATTCCGTATGTCGCCGAAGTTTTCGGTAAAATCTCGGGCGTTATGCCTGGCAGCGCTCGCTTTTAAAGTAGCCCCGCAGGCAGCATTTTTCTTCAGTTGGAACGCGGCATTCTTCATCCCACCAGTTGTTTTTCCGTGGTCGCCCTTAGCCACTTTTTTCCTCAGCGGCGGTACGAAGTGCTTTAGAGATATGCTCTTACTGCCCCCAGTGCTCTTGCATTCCTTCAGTTCGACTTGTGCCCTCAGCGAGCCGGTGCGGGAGTCGAGTTTCGAAATCATTTGCAGCCTATTGCGATTGCCGCCTTTCGACGACTAGCTCTCTTGTGTTTTTGTTCCTTGGTTTTAGCCACGCAGAGTATTTTTCCTCGACGAGATTGTGGTCGGAGTTGTTGATAAACACCTTCTTTGCCAAATGCATTAAAGTCGCCAAGCGTGAATTTTATATCATTGCGGGGCGGTGCATTCTAAACTTCCATAGAAAGCGTCTTTTACCTCGTCGTCGTTCTCTTGAATGATCTTTTAAACAAATTGTATTTTATTCGGCGAGACGTTGGTACACAGGCTTGAACATCAGTACTTGGCGACAAAGTCTCTCTCCCACCACGAATCCAACGCGGGAAACAGGGCATGTTTCAATGGCTACTCCAGTAAATATCACAATTTTCAACCTCTTTCCTTCCATAGCATTTCTTAGATGGCGGTGATGCCGGATTTTGCTTTGACCAGGACATCAAGCACCCAGGCATCTGCACCAAACCTTTTGAGGGAACGGACATAATGGATGCATGTCCTTTAACATTTGCGGATATTGTCATCAGTTTAATTTCTTCTTATGCGAGGCTTTTTGCTTTTTATTGGAGTGTGGTTTGACGTGGCGGGTCCCAAGCCCAGCGCACAATCCGCTCAGCGGGGATAAAAATATTATTCGTACGTTATATAGCGAGCCGCCTGATCCAAGACATACGCCTGCTTGCAGCCGCACTGGACAGAAGCTGACGATGATAAAACCACCAGCTAGCCCTTAAACAGAGTATATAGGAGTCGCCTAGACAGCTTGTCGGCTTCTAACATTAGCTCAGCACGCATCGGATGTTCAGTGGCTAGCCAGAGGATACTTGACCGAAAACGACCGGAAATAGTAAGCTGCTTGAACAACATGCAAAGGAATCGATCTGTCCATTCCCAGGTGAGTGGCGGTCAAAAGCTTTCCAAACATGCGTGGATTTCTACACACGGCTCGACCCTATGATTATATATATAATTTTGTGAAATTAAAAAACAGCCCACCACTTCCCTTTAAAAAAATTTCTTCAAAATCGAATGAAAATAAGTCTAATGTTCAATCTCTAAAGCATAGAGCAACCAGCTAGCCAAAGAAGATCATATCTGCCGATGTCTCTCCGGTCGGAAAGAGGATAGGTTTTCACTGAGAAGCTTTTCATCGCAGAAATACATTCGGACTGTTTGCCAAATAACTCCCAAGGGACAATCCCGTATAGAAAAAACTTGTTTAAAAATTTTTGATGTTGCTTTGCCTGGGGCTTGAACCAAGGATATTCGGTGTGGTAGGCGGAGCAACACAACGGCGGACGCCTACTATTAACTTAAGTATACATTTCTTTATTAAGAGTAGCAAGTCCGAGGTTGGATCAAAATATCATGATTATCTCATATGTAAATGAAGCATTAAATTACCAGATAAAAGTTATCTATCCACCATACCTTCAAAAAATGTCTTCACAAACAACACAGTAAACATCTGCCTAAAGCTTTTGAGTAAGGTTAAACTGCTATGTTTGAGCTTTTGTTTAAGGCCCAACCTTGGTTATATTATCAAATACCTCAACAAGTAAATCTGTTTGGAATAGCTTAGTTTTTTCCAGCTTCAGCTGAAAGCATATAAGAAAAACTTTAATAGATACTAGAGACTACCCTAAATGCGTGCTGATGGAATGCCAATGAACTTTTTTAATTAGACTGTTTTTGGAATTGTCAATTTACAATTACATGTGCAACACAATGGAGAATAAACATTTTACTGCGTACAATGCAAGTTGAGAGACTGGCACAAAACATGATTTCCACGATACGCAGCTAGCAAGTTGCGTGAGCAATTGTTGTAAAAGATCAACGATATTTAGACGCCAGCAAACGCCTGGCGTAGCTCAAAAACAAGTGAAAGAAATCAAAAGACTTAAGAAACGAACATCATGGCAGCGCACAGTGTAACGTCTGTAGAGTCCTTACAGAGACATTTTAAAGTAGAGATATTGCATGCGCGAAAATTAGTGTGAAGCAACCTTCACAAAACTGTAGTAGGTCACATTCACCACTCACCATAGCAGAATGTTTTAAACTACCATTATGTTATTTGTTATTTAACAATTATTTGTACATTTTTATTCAGCAAATCTATTCAGAATTTAAATTTTTAAAAATTCCAATCAGTGTATCTTGTGTGCTTAAATTATGTTAAAAATTGTGTTAAAGTTTGTGTTGTGGTAAAAGTGTCCTACTAGAATTTTGTGAAGCTCCGCTGCTTTCCACTGAAGTTCGCGCATGGAACATCTTTATGTTTAAAAATCTTTGGTCCTTATATGCTGCGGCCATAGGCGGCTCAAGTTATGAGTGTTATCTAAATTTCGAAAAGGTGCCCTTTTTCATACAGAAAATTAATTTTAAATATGGTGTCACATTTACCATTGACACGCCCCCTACGAAGAACAACGAAAAAATTAATTGTTTGATATTTAATTTAAGAATTTGAAATTTGTTTTAGCTATGAGTGCTTTCAGACTTTGCATTTTTCTACTACTTGGTACTTTGCAAAGTTTTTCTCTATCAGCAACTACATTTGAATTAATGAACAGCAGAGGAAATATGTTGGCAAGTATTTTTTTTCTTGTATAGTGTGAACTTACCTTATAGCGGTTGTCGAAGTTCTGTATGTGAACGGGCAAGTCGAAATTTAGTTCAAATGCCAAGTCTGAAACGCCGTTTTATTTTACAACGCAATATCTTGCGGGAATTCATAAACTCGAGAAAATTCATTCATCTACAATAAAAGTGAAGCAAAAATTTATTTAATCATTGCTAGTCACTGAATCTTAAAATCTTAGGAAAAGTTCAAGTTCTCCATCTTTTTTAGACCAAATACTCAACGCACAGGCGGGGTTTTCAGTGCGAGTTTAACTCCAGTTTAAGTCGAATTAAGTTTATAATTGTCATTTTATTTGATAACATTAAATTTTGCTGCTCATTTCAGTTTAACGGGTCGAAGTGGCAGGGTTAAACTCTAGTTAACTTTAAAAGGAGTTTAAACTCGCACTGAAAAACCGCGCTTCAGAGAAGGCATGACAGCCAACCTTTCAATCTGGCACTGTATTGGACCCAAAAACTAATTGCAAAATTTATATTTTATGTATTCATTATAACAATGATCTGCCGCGCACAGAAATATATTGGGTTTTCGATTAAAAATTAGTCACCTTATTCATACAAAATATAAAAAGTATATAACCTTTTTGAAATGACTTTTAAATACAAATTTCCAATATAAAATCTTTAAAACATATTTTATTTTTCCAAAAAAAGGGTGTAAGTATTCATTCATTCTTGTCAAACTTTTAAATTTACTATTCGAATAGTCATGATGTATCAAAACCAGAAAGTGGAAATCAAAATTTTAGAATACCGCTGCGGTCTGTATTTCCCTATGTCGATGGGCGTAAGTTTACGTTTTGCATATGAAATAAGGTCCGCTGGCATTTCTTCCATTTTTAGATTTCCATATTTTCATTGTATGAGAATTATGAAGCTCCTGAGAGATGACAACGAGTTCTTCAACGTAACTGAACAGATGCATGTTCAAAGTATCACTTGGCCGTAACTATGGCATATGAAAAACATATCGTTGATATATAGCGCCAGAGGTCTTACAGCAGGGGTCTGCATTTCATAGCATAATTGTTATCTCATTGCGTATGCGACAGGACAATCACTTTCAATTTTTGGAAGCCCATATTTTACAGCAACGATGTTTCAAAAACATCTCGGCTTATGGATTTACCTGATGACAAAACACAAGTCTTTGACATAGATGATCATTACTAAAAGGAGTTCGGGCAACTTTTAAAACAACAAGAAATACTTCCAGACAGACGTTGGTCTGGCTTTCTATATTTATTCTCCTTTTCCCTCCTCTTCCTCTCTACTTGCTCTACCCTCTGCGGTTTTCTAGTTTACTTTAACCGACTCATTCAATTTCCCTTTCATTATTTTCTAAATTAACCCCCCTTTTACTCTTACTCATCCTGCTTTCACTCATATTTAGTCTTACTTTCACTGTTACTCTAAATGTTATCCTAATGCTATTCTTACTCTTCTGTTAACCCCTTATTACTAAATTTTCTCAAACCGTTACCTTTATTCTTAGTTGGTTCACACTCTCTCTCTTCTCTTGTTCCCTTTACTTTTCCGACTTTCCTCCAACTTCCCTTCCTACTTTTTCTACATTACTTGTTTCTTTCTTTTTCTTGTTTTATTTCCTTTTGCAATGTCGAGTTTGGCATTTTTTGGTTACTATTGTAATAAAAGAGTGGCAGAAGAGTACCAAGAACTTTCCCTCCATACTACTTTAAAACCCATGACCAGCTTATGAGTGCCGTAAAAATTTATTGTTGTTATACTGACTTCTGGTTTTTATGCATCATAGATTTGGGTATAGAAAAATGTAGAAATCGTATACAATTTTCTCAAATTTTTTTGTGCTCTGTGTAGAAATAGTAATTTGGAAAACTGTCTACGTTTTACAAACTTTCAAGAGATAAATCGTTAAGATAAAATTTTATATAAAACCCCGATTGTTTTCTTGAATATAAAAAGACTTTCTTTCCATTTTCTATTATTTACCCGACGGTTGCTTGGTGTAGTGTTAGCTTGCTCCTTTACCACACCGAAGATCCTCTCGGCCAAAGCAACATCAAATAGTTAGAGACAATTTTTGAAATAAGAAAACAGTTTTCTACGCAGGGGCTCGCCCTTCGGCAGCGAATTTCCAACACTTCGATTATATTTCTGCCATGCAAAAGCACTGAAAACTCATCTGCCCTGCATAACCGTTCACAAGTCGGTCGTGAAACATGTGGTACCGTCCGTCCCGAAAAATTGTAGGAAAATGGAAAAGAAGCACGACGCAAATGGAGGAGAGCACGGCCTTTCTGCGGCGGTATATCGCAGCGTGTGTATTATTTATTTTGCTGGCCGATCTTAACCACTGCCATTCAGTACGTGCCAGATGACTAACACTTTTAGATTTAATTCTAAGTCATGGGGGTTGTGTCTGTCCTGCGCTACCGGCGTCCACCCAATCGTCGACTCTGTAGGTCTGTTTGCACCTCCTCCTCATGTAGGGGCGGAGCTCCTCGTGGTGGCACACTGGTACGCTTCGGCGGATTAATCGAGCGCGACCGTTCTTTCCACCCCATTACCTATCTTCCTTTCTTTTTCGTCTTTTTCTCTCCTCTCTCCTAATGGCTGTGATCAAGGTGTTTTATACGACCCGTGCGAGATCAGCCTAGCTGGGGTCCCATAATCAGCCGTCGCTAACGTGTGCATCGCATACCGAGCGACCTTCGATGCTATTTAGCCTTACCCGTACATCGCGGATATCTCTGTCGGATGTGGATTTCACCTTTCTCCGCTACTCGTGGGGTGTTATATATGAGAAAGTTTTTGATGACAAAATAATAAGGAGGGCGGCTCTCCAGTATAGAAGTCGACAGGAGCAGTGCCTCCGCAAAGGGTACGGCTCAGCCGAGTCAAGGCAGCTGAGAGAACTCCTCAGCGTTCGCGAGGTGGGTATAGGTGCCAACGGCCAATTAGGCAGGGTAGGGCTGAGAGAGAGTCCTACCCGGGTATACCGAAGGCCGGTACTCTCTGGGAGGGGCCACGCCGGGAGGCCTTTGGGGCGCTGCAGTCCCATCCGTAGCCACAGCATGGCTGCCACTCAGCTTCAAGCGTCCGACGTGTCGACTGCTGGGGTCACAGGATTGAGGGGCCGGCTCTAGGTCAAGGGAATAAAAAGCCCGCACCAGGAAAAGGTACGCGGGCTGCCTGGATCCTGCGCAGGAATACCTCTCGCCGATCTAAAGGAGGGGGAAGTTGGCCGACTTCAGGCGTGGACCGGGTCGAGAGTGATGCAAACCGCGAAGCGCCAGCTACGTGTACGGATGTACTCCAACCTACGGCACCGCGAAAAGGGTCAGACGCAGGGAGGCGGTTGGACGCGGTCTTTCGCCGAATCTCCAAGGATCGGCAGTATCATGACGGTATAGGCGAGAGCAGCAAAGCTGGCAGGATCCTCCCAAACAACAGTGGAAGTGGTTTGAGGCAGCGCACGCTACTGTGGCCATAGGCAAAAAAAAGCACCCTGGTCCAACGCACCTTCGTTATACCGAGTGCGGGTGGTCCAGGACAATGTCAAGCTATTGCATGTGGACGACGCCAGGTCGGTGTGACAGCTTTACAAATCCGCCGTCACGCTGATAGGTGAGGTGTGTATCGAGCGGGCGCCTAACAAGTAGAATCGAGGCGCGTGATATTTGGGTGTCTTTCTGGATAGGCAAGCTATTATGGAGTGACCACTATAGTCTCGAGCGATACACAGACGGGCAGACCTGCAGCATCGCTAGTTCACTTGCAAGAGGGGCAATGGACTACCCCTGGGGATTCTCCGCATCAGGGCGCCGTCCTGACTGAGTTTACACAGCATTTGTGCGCCGATTGTCTGTGCATGTGTGGCCCTGCTGACCCTGGTCTAGTATCAGCGCTGCACTAGCTAAGAGTACCTATCTTAAAATGCTCAAAAATATGCCACGGAGCTCGAGCTCTGTATTGGCGGGGCTCTCGCGTGCTCCACGCCGGTTTGTGAAGCACTGCACATAATACTACTACCTTCAATCTCTTGAGCTTGGTGGCGTAAGGAAATTAGCGCGTCATCGCCGCTCTAAAGACCACGCATAAGGCGAAACAGGTCTGCCTGGTCAAATGGATCTACGTGGGAGCACGACAACATCTGGGCACGACGCCTCAGTCCCACTACCGTGTTGCGCACTGACCACTGCACGCCAGAAGATACGTCTTCGCTAAACTATAGTATATATGCTCATTCGCGACAATGACTGGATTGAACTCGAGCACAACATACGTGTAGCGCGGGTCGCCATCAACATATTCACTGATGGTGCTAAGCTTGACGGAAGGTGGCATTGCCTCTTTTCACCGGATCTGGTCTAGAGGTATCTTTTCGCCTACCAGATCACTGTAGTGTTTTACCAAGCGGAAATGCCGGCATACATAGGGCTTGTGAATCATCTCGGGTCTATGCCACGGATGGTAAATGGATGTTTATTTCTCAGACAGCAGGCCGCATTAAGGGCCGTGACTCATTCGTTGGCACGCAAAGTCGGTCACTGCATGCCGCAGATCTCTTACGAGATGGCTCAGCACTTCAGTATCAGCCTTGTCTGGTGCCTGGGCAGAGCGGATATTGAAGGCAAGCCCAGAGCAGTCGAGCTGGCAGAAGAGGCACCACCGATCATAATCCTTCTGGAAATTATTCGGTAGGTAATACCCATGGCCACTCTCAGGCTTCGTGTGAACACAAGCACTATAAGAATTGCAAATGGACTATGGTCAGCCATATCATCGTGTGAGACATCCAGGCTTACCTGCACCCTCATATGACAAGGAGCGCACAGGAGCGCTTCTGATTTTAAACAAAGCAGTTCTATCGTCCCTGGTAAGGGTTCTAACAGGGCATTGTTTAATTGGCACGCATGGTGCTGAGAATAGGGCAACGACCTCTCTACTATTATCGCAGCTGCAGATGTATAGAAGTGGAGGAGAGTGTCCAGCACCTTCTCTGTCATTGCCCAGCGCTTAGTAGGCGTAGGTTGGCCATCCTTGGTAACCCTTTCTACATGACCTTGCTGAGGTCTCTAGCTATGAAATCAAGGCTCTAGCAAAATATATGAATTCCACTAAGTGATTTGACCCGCTTTAGGCAGGGTAGGGGTTCTCTTTGAGACGTATAGGGTATTACAATGGGCCCATTGTGGCCGAAGTAGTGATTGTTACCATAGAGTCGAGCTCAGGCCGTTGCAACTTAACCTAACCTAAGTCATGCTTCGGTAAGGTGTAGGTTTGAGAATGACCTTTTGCGCGCTTGTGCATTTGTCACATACATCAAGCAAAAAATTCGGACTATAAATTAAATTTCGGATACACATCTTTTTGACACTTTCCGGAATGTAGTGCACTCTTCGCTAACACAGAGCTATTTTGCATGACCCCTTGTTGTATTGAGCTTCCATAGCTGTTGCCTGTGTTGCTATCTCCCTTGAGCCTTAATACATGTAAAATATAAAATACTTGAAATCAAAGTCAAATAATTAAATTTCAGTAAAATTGCTTTAGTTCTATCTCTGCCGAAACTACTTATTGGCTAGAATTTCTCAACCCGATGTTCAGTTTCTTTGACGCGTTGCACTGTGCAGCATTGCCTTGTGTCGATTATAAAATGGTATTCGCTGTAGGCAGATATTCAATCAGTTGTTGTTTTCTGCTTGTATGATATTCTCTTACACACACTTGACGTATTTTCCCCCTTTTGTTGGATTCGATGCTGCTGTTAATATGTAGTATATGGGCATATGACGCGAATGCGTTAGCGACAACGCTAATGGCGGCGCTGATGTCGGAAGACAGCGGCACTGTGTGTCAGCATGATTTCGGCTGAAATGTCCATACTTTCTGTGTGTGTACTTGCTTCCTTGTGGTGGGCAGTCGATGTCCTAATATAACAAAAGCGCCGCTTAGTCCCCATTTTTTTCACCGTTTTAACTTTAACTGACGCGCTGCGCTATGTTGCATGTAACAAATCTGTGTCATGTTGCTATAGCTAACAACTATTACAGCAACAGAAAAAATACAAAATACATCAATTGCTTTGACATTTACGATAAAAAGGCGTTCGTGTACCCAGTTCGTCAGTTACAGTTGATCACCCTAAGTCCGCGTTTTTTCTGCATGCCTCTGTATTATGTGCATGAGTATGGCCAATAAGAGAAGCACGTACACATATGAGTATTACAATAACAATGGTTTACAACCAGTAGTGCAAGGAATGTGATGTGAAACTGAAATCCACACATTATCTAATCGATCTGACCAAACCCAATCCGGTAATATCAAGAAAGCGTTGCGGATCAGGCCTCGAGTGAATAAACTTACTCGAATTTTAAATTTAAATAGAAAGTTGCGATGCTATAAAATATTGGTTGGTTTAAGTAAACAGACAACTAATATGAATAGGTCTTCTAAAGTTTCCGAGAAAATTTTCCTAAAAATATTGTATTATATTTCTGCACCTTTTTTCGCACCATCCCATATTTTTTAGAACGATACCTGCAAAAAATGACATGTTAGATAATTTTCATTATTTTGTATTTCCTAGTCGCTTTCAAAAACATGACCATATATCGCTAAACAAAGGCCTTACAATTTACAAGAAATATATTTGGGTTGGGTTAGGTTGAACTGACCGGCCCGTGAGGACCTCACATAGGCTGAATAAGTCCGTAGTGTTACCAGAAGTTTGTTAATGACCAAACTATAAAACCCTTTTAAAAACCACCTATGTCGTAAAATCCGTCCTCTTAGCAAATACCAAAGCTGTCTAGTAATATGTCACTTGCTGCTTCTAGATCTGATGGCTGTATCACATCTGATAGCTGGAGTGTTAGGCTGGCAAGCGCAGGGTACGGGCGCAAAACGAGCTCGATCGTTTTCTTCCCTCAAGCCGTACTTTCAACATCTGCTATCATAAACAAACCTAATTTAAAGGAACTTGACGCAAAAGGGCAATGTCCAGTCAGAATACCCGTCATGGGTCTGCAATCCTCTCTTTTTACAACAGCAACTTTTTTAGTCTAGGTAGTAAGACCTACACATGATCTTCGATACTTTACAGCACCGCGCTTGGGCCCACGCCTTTCCGGCTTGATCGGTCATATGTACTATTTTTATGCTCTGGGACCCAATATAGATGTATGCTCCTCCCTGTTCCGACTCCTTTCAGAGATTGATTGCACTATAACACACTTCTGAATGCTGTGCTATGCGAGATATTGCCTTAATTGCTGCTAGGCTGTTAATATGAAATTCGACGCAGCTGAAGTTTAAGTATTTTCTTTCAGTTTGTCTACTGCTTTGGCAATGGCTACTACTTCCGCCTGAAAACCGCTAACGTGCTATCTTCACAAGAAAAATAAGATTTGATTAATTTTATGCGGATAATAACGTTACATTATTGGGTATATGAGAATCCTTTCCAACGGAACAGAGACTTTCTAGTATTGTTCGTCGATGACAATACCAGAAATACAAATATTCCATGGGGAGTCACATTACAACGATATTTAAGCCACAACAGCAACAAACCTATGGAACACACCGATCAACAAACAAACAGAAGCAATAACAGGATCAAGAGTAGTAGCTATAATGTAAAAGTAATCAGCAACAACAAGTAAAATTACAACATTCACTGATCATAACACAAATGACTGACGCACTGCGAATCTCGCTGATGATTGGCACATCGTTCGACTCCCTCCATCATGTACTAGACATTCGCTATTCACTGCTCGTTGATCGGTGTCCAGTAATCGGTAATTTATGTTCGGCCACCGGTGATTGGTGAGAAGGCTTTTAATCGAACGTCAAAATGTTTATGATACCACTGTTATATGCCGCAGTATCTTTTTACTCCTGACTCCGGCAATTTTTTAACAAGGAAAACAAAAACAAGTAAGGAAGGCTTAATTCCGGTGTAACCGAACATTACATACTCAGCTGAAAGCTTTGGAGACAAAATAGGGAAAATCACCATGTAGGTATCAAATGGAAGATATTAAAGAGTATTTTAAAAGGGTGTGGGCCACAGTTCTATAGGTGGACGCCATTTCGTGATATCGCCATAAAGGTGGACCAGGGGTGACTCTAGAATGTGTTTGTACGATGTGGGTATCAAATGAAAGGTGTTAATGAGTATTTTAAAAGGGAGTGGGTCTTAGTTCTATAGGTGGACGCCTTTCGAGATATCGCCATAAAGGTGGACCAGGGGTGAATCTCTAATGCTGTCTGTACGATATGGGTATCAAATTAAAGGTATTAATGAGGGTTTTAAAAGGAGTGGCCCTTAGTTGTATATGTGAAGGCGTTTTCGAGATATCGACCAAATGTGGACCAGGGTGGCCCAGAATATCATCTGTCGGGTACCGCTAATTTATTTATATATGTAATACCACGAAGAGTATTCCTGCCAAGATTCCAAGGGCTTTTGATATCGCCCTGCAGCACTTTTTCATTTTCTTCTACTTAATATGTAGGTGTCCACCCATTTTACCAATTTTTTTCTAAAGTTAGATTTTTGCGTCAATAACCAATCCAATTACGATGTTTCATCCCTTTTTTCGTATTTGGTATAGAATTATGGATTTTTTTCATTTTTCATAATTTTCGATATCGAATAAGTGGGCGTGGTCATAGTCGGATTTCGGCCATTTTTTATACCAAGATAAAGTGAGTTCAGATAAGTACGTGAACTAAGTTTAGTGACCATGGCAAACGTTTGAAGGACAATGAATTGAGGGCATGCACCTGGAACGTCCGCTCCCTGAATGGGATTGGTGCAGATGCCCGGCTGGTTGATGTCCTCGTCAAAGCAAATCTGATATCACCGCCATCCAAGAAATACGTTGGACGAAGCAAGGAAGAAAGAAGATAAAAATTGTGACATCTACTGGAGTGGCCATACGAATAAGCGCAGTTTCGGCGTGGGATTCGTGGTGGGAGAGAGACTTCGTCGCCAAGTTCTGACGTTCACGCCTATGGACGAGCGTCTCGCCGCTATCCGAATAAAAGCTAAATTTTTTAATATATCTTTCATCTGCGCCCATGCGTCGACAGAGAGAAAGACGATGAGTGAAAGACACTTTTTATGAACAATTAGAACGCACGTACGAACACTGCTCCCGTCATGATATAAAAGTCGTGCTTGGCGACTTCAACCACAGGGTGGGCAAAGAAGGTGATTTTGGCCCTACAGTCGGAAAGTTCAGCCTACACAATGAAACTTCTCCTAACGGACTGAGGCTGATTGACTTTGCCGGTGCTCGAAACATGGTCATATCCAGTACGAGGTTCCTGCATAAAAAGATACATCAAGCTACATGGCTGTATCCTGATCAAAATACTCGCAATCAGATCGATCACGTTGTGATGGACGGACGGCATGCCTCCAGTGTTTTAGATGTGCGCACGATCCGAGGACCTAACATCGACTTGGACGATTATCTCGTCGTCAGCGCGGCTAAATCCGAGGAACAAAAAACAAAAGGAAAGCTAGACGTCGAAAAGCGTCAATCACAACAGACTGCCAATGATTTCGCAACTCGACTCTCACACCTGCTCTCTGAGAGCGCAACTCATCCTAAAGGAATACAGGAGCAGTGGGAGCATATCTCCAAAGAACTTCGTACTGCCGCAGAAGAAAAAACTGGTTACCGGCAGCCACGAAAAAAAAACTGGTACGATGAAGAATGCCGCGTAGCAACCGAAAGAAAAGATACTACCTACAGGGCTACGTTAAAAGCGAGCGCAACAAGAGGAGTGTGTAAACGCTATAGTGAGTTGAAAAGGGAAGCGAGACGCCTTTTCAGGAAGAAAAAACCAGAAGCAGAAAGGCGTGAGCGCGAGGAGCGTGAGCTGCTAGCCACCAGGAATAATGCCCGAAAATTTTACCAAAAAATACGGCGACAGACGGGATGTTTTATGACTGGGGCAAACTCCTGTAGGAATGAAAACGGCGACCTTGTAACTGATGTCCAGAGAGTGCTTAGATTATGGAGGGAATACTTCTCTGCTCTCCTAAATGGAGGCAGCGATTCACCGCGCAGAGATGACGAATCCGATACCGCAATCGATGATTATGGAATATATGTCCCCCCGCCCGATTATGACGAAGTTAGAATAGCAATAACCAGATTGAAAAACAACAAGGCCGTGGGCGCTGATGGATTGCCTGCGGAGCTATTCAAGTACGGCGGCGAGGAATTGGTAAGGCGCATGCAGCAGCTTCTTAGCAAAATATGGGCGGACGAGTGCATGCCCGACGGTTGGAATCTAAGTGTTCTTTGCCCAGTCCACAAGAAGGGGGATACTGCAAAATGCTCCAACTATCGTGGAATCAGCCTTCTTAACATCGCATATAAGGTCCTTTCAAGTGTATTGTGCGAAATATTGAAGCCCACCGTGAACCGGCTGATTGGACATTATTAGTGCGGCTTCAGACCTGGTAAATCTACCATCGACTAGATTTTCACAATGCGCCAAATCTTGGAAAAATACCAGTGAAAAGAGAATCGGCACATCATCACCTCTTCGTCGACTTTAAAGCCGCCTTCGACAGCACGAAAAGGAGCTGCTTATATGCCGCTATGTCTGAATTTGGCTTCTCCGCAAAACTTATACGGCTGTGCAAAATGACGTTGAGCAACACCATCAGCTCAGTCAGAATTGGGAAGGACCTCTCCGAGCCGTTCGAAACTAAACGAGGTTTCAGACAGGGTGATCCCTCTATCGTGCGATTTCTTTAATTTGATGCTGGAGAAAATTATACTAGCTGCAGATCTTAACCGCACTGGAACAATATACTATAAAAGCGTGCAATTACTGGCATATGCTGATGACATTGATATCATCGGCCTAAACACCCGCGCTGTTAGTTCTGCTTACTCCAAACTGGAAAAAGAAGCGGTAAAGATGGGTTTGATGGTGAATGAGGACAAAACGAAGTACCTGCTGTCATCGAGCAAAGAGTCAGCGCATACGCGCCTTGGCAACCACGCTACTGTTGGCAGCTATAATTTCGAAATAGTAAAAGACTTTATTTATTTGGGAACCAGCATCAACACTAGCAACAACATCAGCACTGAAATCCAGCGAAGAATCAATCTTGCCAATAAATGCTACTTTGGACTAGGTAGGCAATTGAAAAGTAAAGTCCTCTCTCGGCGAACGAAAATCATACTCTACAAGTCACTTATCGTACTCGTTCTGCTATATGGGGCAGAAGCATGGACCATGACAACAGCAGATGAAGCGGCTTTGGGAGTTTTCGAGAGAAAAGTTCTTCGAAAGATTTATGGACCTCTACGCGTTGGCGATGGCGAGTACCGAAGAAGATTTAATGATGAGCTGTACGAGCTATAAGCAGACATCAACATAGCGGCTGCGCTGGCTAGGCCATGTTATGCGAATGAAAGATGATGCTCCGGCCAAGAAAGTGTTTCTACCGGAACCCGCCTATGGAAGCAGAGGTAGAGGGCGGCCCCCACTCCGTTGGAAGAAACAGGCGGAACACGATTTAAACTCCCTTGGTGTGACCAATTGGCGCCGGTTGGCGGAGCGAAGGAGCGACTGGCGCGCCTTGTTGGATGGCCATAACCGTTTAGACGGTTAAGCGCCAATTAAGTAAGTAGGTAAGTTTAGTAAAGATATATCGATTTTTGCTCAAGTTATCGTGTTAACGGCCATGCGGAAGGACAGACGGACGACTGTGTATAAAAACTGGGCGTGGCTTCAACCGATTTCGCCCATTTTCACAGAAAACAGTTAGCGTCATAAAATCTATGCTCCTACCAAAAGGATTGGTAAGGTTTTGTTCGACTTATGGCATTAAAAGTATCCTAGACAAATTAAATGAAAAAGGGCCACGCCCATTTTGAAATTTTCTTTTATTTTTGTATTTTGTTGCATGGAGTTGAATGTTGGCATAATTTACTTATATACTGTAAAGATATTAAATTTTTTGTTAAAATTTTACTCAAAATTTGTTTTTGTTTAAAGTGGGCATGTTCTGCATCCGATTTTGCTAACTTTTATTTAGCGTACACATAGTAATAGGAGTAACGTTCCTGAAAAATTTCATCATGATATCTTCAACGACTGCCAAATTACAGCTTGCAAAACTTTTAAATTACCTTCTTTTAAAGTGGGCGGTGCCACGACCATTGTCCAAAATTTAACTAATTTTCTATTCTGCGTCATAAGTTCAACCCACCTACCAAGTTTCATCGCTTTATCCGACTCTGTAAATGAATTATCGTATTTTTTCCGTTTTTCGAAATGTTCGATATCATAAAAGTGGGCGTGGTTATAGTCCGATATCGTTCATTTTAAATAGCGATCTGAGATGAGTGCCCAGGAACCGACATACAAAATTTCATCAAGATATCTCGAAATTTACTCAAGTTATCGTGTTAACGTACACACGGACGACGGACGACGAACGGACATGGCTCAATCAAATTTTTTTCGATCCTGATGGTTTTGATATATTGAAGTCTATATCTATCTCGATTCCTTTATACCTGTACAACCAACCGTTATCCAATCAAAGTTAATATACTCTGTGTGCAAAGGACGCTGAGTATAAAAACTGAATGTCATATGATGATCTCAGCGCGATAATCATTAAGATCGACACAAATCCGTCTGAGTTTATTGATCAGGCGCAGCAGCAGATCACCATTTAAGTTGAAGCTTTGGAAATCTTATTTTACTTATTGCATTTTTGTTGTATCACAGCAATCGTCTTGCAATATTTTTTGTTGCTCCTCGCGCCGTAGATAAACATGCGACATAAACCAATTGTGACAGCCGCCGCTGTTGTCGCCACTTTGTATGCGTTGCGTGCGCATGCGCATTTGTGCGTCTGTTCGCTACGTTTTCTTATTTACACTCAGCTGTAACAAACTCACAGATTAAGTATACTTTGTAAATATTACGGAATATAGTAATAAAGATAAATAAAGATTTCTTCCTATATTTCAAAATAGTCAGGGTGAAAAGAGCAATTCATTTCGCCATGTTCATCCGCCCGTCTCTGATGATTATAACTTGAGTAAACTCGAGACATATTTTTGAAATTTGGTATGTGGGTTTTTTGGCACGTATCTCCCATTACTCTTTAAAACGAGGGAGATTGGACAAAACCACGCCAACTTCGATTACATATTTAGTGAGTGAGTAACGCAGCTACAATAACCAAATTTCATGCGTGGGTTGAAATAGCGACCCTTGATGAAAATGTTAGATAATTTAAAAAATGGACGTGGCGCACCCACTTTGATGGACCTAATTCCTTAAAGATCAGTGGTCATAAATCAAAAACCGTTTAAACTGTCATCACAAAACCCGTTAAACGGATCGCCTTTGCTATAAGGAATGAGCCTGTAAGAAACGAACGAAATCGGTTAAAGCGCGGTGTCCACATCTCAAGAAAACTTTCGTGTATTTTTCATTTATTAAAATAATGCAAATTCCATGTACAGGAACACTTAAATACAGCCACTGTTGCATTTGGTATTTAACCGACTGTGTTCTGCCAGGTTCGATATTCAAGATATAATGAGACGCACATATATTTCTTGGCGAATCCAGGGCAGCCTGGTGGAATAAGGTAGCAGAAATCGTATGAAATTTCTTGAGGGATGGATACTAGTTGACAAACGAAATTTTTCTTGAGCATTACTTTTTACAAGCAACATTAACTTATAAACAAGTAAGGGTGTTTTAGTTCGGCTATGACCGAACATTATATACTCAGCGAGAGCTTCTACAGTTCATTTCAGATAAATTAATCTATAATCTTACTGAGATACATTTTTGACGATAGGTAGGTAGGTAGGTTGAACTGGCCGGTCCATGAGGACCTCACATAGACTGATTGAGTCTGTAGTGTTACCAGAAGTTTATTTTAACGACCAAACTGAAAAACCCTATCAAAAACCAGGACCTATGTTATAAAATAACTCCGTCCTCTTGGCAAATACTAGAAGCTTCCTAGGACTTAAGCCACTTGCTGCTTCTATATCTGAGAGCTGTATCACTCCTAATAGCTGGAGTCTTAGCCTGGAAAGTGCAGGGCACGAGCACAGAACGTGCTCGATCATTTCCTCCTCCAACCCCACACTTCCTACATCTGCTATCACTGACCAAGCCTAATTTAAAGGCATGTGACGCCAGAAGGCAGTGTCCAGTCAGAATACCAATCATGAGTCTACAGTCCTCTCTTTTTAATGATAGAAGCAACTGTGTTAGTCTAAGGTTGTAAGACCTACACATAATCTTCGGACACTTTACAGCCCCGCGCTTGAACCCACGCCTTTCCTGCTTGGTCCATCGTGTTCACCTCCCCACCTTCGCTTAATTTGGCCCAGTCTAATTGGGACGTCTACGGAACAAGCTTCAAGGGATGCGCGCTTTTTAGCTAATTCATCCGCTTTTTCATTCCCATCTATTCCCATATGCCCTGGACCCAATATATATGTATGCTTCTCCCTGTCCCGATTCTCTCCAGGGACAGCTTACATTCTAACACGCATTTAGATGCTGTGGTATGCGAGGTTATTGCCTTAATTGCTGCTTGACTGTCAATATAAATGTTAACACGATTGCAGCTTGGGCTATTTTCTTGTAGGGTTTCTATACTTTGGTTACGGCTACTATTTCCGCTTGGAAAACGCTACAGTAATCCGGAGTCTGTAAGATCTGTTTATTTTCGGATCAGCACAGTATACCGCAGACCCTCCTCCTTCCACTACTTTGGAACCATCTGTGTACACATGTATTCGTTCGTCCGCCATTGAGCTCCCTTGCGCCAACCGTCCACCTCTATTGTGGCCTTAAGATCGCCCTCGAAGCGCAGATAGGGAATCAGGTAGTCTGTTCCTATTGTGATTGATGACGCTATACTACTATGGCCGTATGGTTGGCGCTCAAGCTGCCCCGAGGCACCGAGCCTGGTTGCAGTTGTTAACGCTATGTTCTTTGCTACCAGGTCTACAGGTGGAATGTGAGAATGGCATACAGTGCAGCTGTCGGGGTTGTTTTCAGGGCTCCCGTAATGCTAAGCATAGATAGTCTGCGAACGCCCTCTAATTTTTTGAGTTAGGTTGCTTTTTGTGTGGCTTTCCACCAAACAAGAACTCCATAGTATAGGGTAGGGCTTACAATCGCTGTAAAAACCCAATGAGAAAGAGAGGGCGATAAGTCCCACGTACACCCCAGCATTCTTTTACATGCATAAAGTGCCGTTGAAGCCTTCTTCACCCGCTCCTCCACGTTGAGCTTCCATGACAGCTTACTGTCTAGGATGATTCCTAGATACTTTGTGCAATGTTTATCCTGTAGAGTTACCCCTCCTAACTTAGGCCTGATCCAATTTGGGACCTTGTACCTCTTTGTAAACAAGACCATACCCAGGAACGAATATCCCGAAGCGCCCCATCCATCAGAGAGCTAATCGTTGGAAGGCACTTTCCACTTATGACAACGTCATCCGTAAGTTTTACAGGGTCCCTCATCGAATCCCCTGAGCAGTGGGTTGATGACCAGCGTCCACAGCAGAGGTGATAGCACCCCTCCCTGCGGCGTGCCCCTGTCCACTGATTTCGTGGCCTCGTACAATCCCCATTGTGATGTAATCTTTCTGCAATTTAACATGCAGCCGATCCATCTGATTAAGGTAGGATGTACTTTAATATAATTAAGACCATCCATAATCGCCCATTTTTTAAACATTTTTGAAAGCCCCGGCAATGTCCAAGAAGACTCCTAGAGCATACTCCTTATATGCCAGGGATTTCTCTGTGCTTATTACCACCCTATGCAATGCGGTGTCTACCGACTTGCCTTTAGTGTACGCATGCTGTGTTGTGGAGAGCAGCTTTTCATCAACGTTGGACTTTATGTACACATCTATCAGCCTCTCAAAGGTTTTGAGCAGAAATGATGTTAAGCTAATAGGTATATAATCTTTGGCATACACGTGACCGATCTTTCCCGCCTTTGGTAGGAAAGCTACACGAGCAGTTCTCCAAGAGTGCGGTACATGATTCAGTCTTATGCACCCATCGAATATTAATTTAAGCCATTTCACGACCGCCCTACTTGAGACTTGTAGTATGGCCGGGAATATACCATCTGGGCCCGGCGATTTATACTTAGAAAACGTCTTTACTGCCCACTCGATCTTGGTATCGATCACCAAGTCCGGCACTACTAGCTCCGTGATCGAAGTGTGAGTGATGTCTGCTGGTTCTTCCAAACCGTCTCCCGATGGGAAATGTGTATCGTAAAGCACCTCAAAGGATTCCTCACTATTACGTTACCATTCCCCGTTCTCTTTCTTTATTAGTCCCTGGACTATGTTTCCCTTTGCTAGAACTTTTTTTCCACCATACTGTTTCGCTGGAGCACTCTATGTCCGTACAGAAACTTTTCCATGAGCTTCTCTTCGCCCTGGTAATTTCACGCTTGTAGATCCTCAGTAGATCCCTGTACTCGTCCGGACACACTTCGCTTTGATAATAAGTATTATCAAAAGAGTGTGTGGCTATTAAATAATTTTATAATATGGATCCAAAAAGGTAAAATATTGCTTGGACAAAATAGGGGGAGGCGCCACGCCCATTAAATTTTTTTTTGTTTTCCTTTTTCTTGTTATAATAACACTTTGAAAGCAAAATATCACACATATAAAACAATATAAATAAATATTCAAGTTTTTGTGTTTTCCAAAAAGTTATATATATAAAAAATGGGCATATACCGAATTTCGATAAGATATCTCAATACTTACTCAAGTTATCGTGACCACAAAAAGACGGACGGATATGCCCAAATCAATTCTTTTTTCATCTTGAGCATTGTGATAAACGGAAGTCTATATATATCTCGATTCACTTATGCCGTTACGATCAACCGCTATGTTACCAAAGTTAATAAGTGTACAAAGCACGCTGAGTATAAAAATTTCTAGCGGAAGCCATAAATCGAAAAGAGATTGGCGTATCGAGGCAAAACTTGGGTATATATTTCTTTCATAACGTTTACTAAAAATGAACGACATCGGTTATATTAAAGATATTTAAAAGAACCATAAACGGTCTTTGCGAAAAGAACTCTATCTCAATCGAAGAAGAACTTACCTTTTTGTTCTGTTATTGTGCCTTCTTTGCAGAAATAAATTATTAGTCGCTAAAAAAGCTAACAAATAATTAACTATTTTGCTATCATGCACCCAGAATAAAAGTATATTAGGATGGCTTTTAGTTGGATGAAAAGAACCAGTTGGTGGGAGCTCAACTTATTTTGCGGCTTTAATAAATTAACCGCTAGTTAGTTGACAAGTACAGCAAAACTAACCACTTCTGACTTTTTTTGGCCATAGCTATACAAAAGTAGTTAGCTTTTTTCAATGAAAGTAATTAGACAATAGTGAACATTAGTTTTTGGCGTTAGCTTTTTTCCTGCTGGGTTATTATTTTCTATATAAATAAGAATATTTTCAATAAAAGTGAGCAAAATCGATTAATAAGCCCGCTGACTTTTAACAAAATAAAGGGGCATATTATATATAACGCAACTTGTCGTATTTTCTGGTGTGTAGTTAAAAGAATTCGTATGATATATGTAAGAGCAATCATTCACCTCAATGTGAAGGTAAACCTGACTGCCTCTGTGAAATTTAGAGTATTATATAGTGGCCAGTGGCCAGTGACTGCGACGCAAAATGTTACGGCGTCATACATAAACTGGCCCTTACAGTCAAAAACTGAAAATAAATGAACTGCATGAAAGAAGCTCTCATCTGTGTATATAAGGTTCGGTTACACCGAAACTTAGACACCCTTACTTGTTTTTATTTGCTTCCCACTTACGCACACCTCAAACAAATTTATCTTACCTTCTTTCCGCAAGCTTCTGTGGTTCATAGTATGTTTGACATTTGCTTCTATTTTTATTCGCAACGCATACGTATTATGATGTTATCCAAGCCCATTGGTGAGCTTGTCCAGGATGTGCCTATCTATACTCTTATATACATATTGTAACGAATTTAGTGAAATTCCGCTTATTTGCAACTTTCTGCTTACGTTCGTTTCGCTAAACTGTTGAATAAACACTCCAATATCCTGTATTACAAAATGGTCTTTATTAGACTACTTTTAAGAGTACTCCGCAATTAAATTTCACTTCGCAACTGAAAGCGTGCTTAAATCAAACTGATTCTGAACTACTCAGCTTTCGCTTCTTTTATAATCTCTGTTGTCTCGTCCACCCATTTCTCCTAAGGTCTAGTAACTTCTCGAAATTCATGCTTGGGTACCATCCATATATGTACATGTATACTTGTAGTTTGTATCCATATGCGTGTGTATATGTGAGTACTACTTCTGCTGAGGATGACACGCGTTTGTGAGTATCTCTATGCTGCCTTGCATGTATGTGAGTAAACTGATAATTGATTTGATGTACACATACACAATAGTGGCAGCGTACATTATTGTTGTTGTGCTTTTATTTACTTAGTATCAGATTAGTGATGTGAATCAATTAGTGATGCTAATATTCGTCAAAATATGTATGTGCTCATAATTAGAAAATTTATACTTCAAGATTACGCTCATTTATCGGGCAATACACGTACTAAGTAGCGAAACGAATCCCTGAACATCAAAAATAATTATCTACATGATTTGTTATATTGAAAAAACTCTTTACTCACATAGGTAGAGTATGCATAAATTGCATAGGCGGATCTACCTAAAGTTTTTTGGGCTTCAGCCCAGGCCCCCTGGATGCAAAGGGCCCCCAGCCACCAATAAAAATAAAATACGAATGCTCTACAAGACGCACAGTATATGAGTAAGTTATTGATATTATGGGCAAACAGATCTGTCTCACAATGACCAACTTGCTATTGTATTACTATACTGTTTTCAGGGAAATGTGTACGAAAGATGTGTCTCGTTCATCAAAATTAGTAGTCATACTGGTTTACACTTATTTAATACTAGCAGGGTACCCGACGTTGTTCGGGATGCGTATTTATATTAAAGTGGCCCTAATAATTTTATTTAGTGTATGTGTACGACAACCAATCGCACACCTACCAAAGCATCGCAGTACATACAAAAACTTTGCGCCACCTGTCAGCGAATAGATAAACCGAATTGCACCAAAAGGTTTGAGTCCCTGATTAACGCGTGTAAAAGGTTTAAAATCTTAGCTAAAAGTATTTCATATTGTAGGTAAATTTATAGATTTTGGAGCAAATACATTTTGACCTAAAACTCAGTTATCGATTAATTTATCGAAATATCACAAAATTCAAATGAAACCTGTGACCTTCCTCTATTGTTTGATGCCCATATTGTACGCATATTTAGAGGTTTAGGTAACCTCATTTTAACCGATTATCTTAATATCGCAGCGTGAAAATATTTTTTTTTGGTACCCCACTGTATCTATTCATGAATTTGATTTTTAATTTATATGAAGCTGAAAAAAAACTTTGCAAAGGCATTCTTTGATATTTGCTTGCAAACTAAGTGCATTTTCCTTCGTTTTTTAAAAAAAAATCCTTAAAAGTAGCTTAATTATAGCTTAAACAACTATATCTTTTTGTTTCTCACGCGATTTTAATGAAATAAGTTCTAGATTCCCTTCTGGATTACAGGCTATCCATCTGTGAAAGTCTCATAAAAATCCATTCGTTAGTTTCCGAGATTATCGATATCATACAGACAAACAGACAAACAGAAAAAAGTGGTGCCGATGGATTCTAAGACATTCCAAACGTCGAGTACACTCATTTTTTTTAGAAATCTTGGATGTACGGACAAGATTTTCTAGAGATTTATTATAGTATAGATTCTACAAGATTTTAAAAAAATGGGCTGATACTGTATAATTGTAGGGGACAGTCTTATGACAACGCAGCTAATATGTCGGGTCAATACAAAGGTGCCCAAGCATTAATTAAACAAAAAATAAGTGCGGATTATGTACCATGTGCTGCACATTCCCTTAAATTAGTTGGTGGAGAATGTGTTAAAGTTGCAACCGAAATTGTAAATTTTTTTGGAGTGGTCAAAGAATATATGTTTTCTTTTCACTTTCAATCCATAGGTGGGAATTGTTACATCGTGAAATGCAATTAAAATTTACGTTAAAAAGTTTAAGCCAAACCAGATGGTCTTGTCATTATGAGGCTGTCAAAGCTTTAAAAAATCATTATTCTGAAATTATGAAAATTTTAAAAACTTTTAGCGAAACTGGGGATGAGAAAGCTGATTTCAGAAAATATGCGCGAAGTTTATTTAATAAACTGGCGAAACTCTCATTTGCACATTTTGGGAGGAAATTTTGGAGAGATTTCATGTAGTAATTAAAAGAATACAGAGCCCATGCTTAAATATTTGCGAAGGCAATAATTAATTGTTTCGTTGAAAGAGTTCGCGTACAACATATGACAGCATTCAGATCAGAAGCTAAAAGAGTACGAAGAGAAAGCTAAAAAATTAAGTACTAGTGTGGAAACAAATTACAGCGACGTTTACAAGAGACAAATTTCTTCAAAATTTGCCGATAAGTCTACAGCTAAAGTCTCGGTGTCCGGCGCAGAAAATTTAAAATAGACACGCTAAACGTTGCATTGGAAAGCTGATTATGGATTTAAATGAAAGGGGTCAAGTCTATGAGGCAACCAGAAAACATTTAATTTGCAGAATAAAAACCAGGAAAGCGGGGATCTGGAAAGTGTGCGCAATATTGTAAATATTATGCAGATGACGTAGATGAAAATTTAGTAAATGAATGCATTCAATTAAAATCATATTTACTACAATCTAAATGAGATTGCTACACCTCTTGCAGTGAAATTTATAAGCTTATCTATGAAAAGGAACTTGTTGGTGTATTTCATAATTTTTACACCATTTAAACATGACGGTACCCATCACTAGCTGCGAAGCGGAGCGCTCTTTCTCCAGGATGTCTTATATTAAAAATAAGTATAGGACAACAATTTCGAACGATCGACTTAATAATTTATCTCTTCTTTCTATAAATTGTGATCTAACAAAGGATTTAGCAGTTGATGAGCAAATAAAGGAATTCGCTGCACGAAAATGCAGAAAGGTTGATTTGTAATTTAATATTCTTATTGTCATATTTGTTTTGATAAATAAATGTTTTTATAAGCTGATTTTTTTTCTGATAACTATATACTGCATCACCATAGAAAACAGGGCCCCGAGTAACATTATCCCAGGGCCCCCAATGTCATAATCCGCCCCTGATTAATTGTAATAGCGTAATGCCGAACCCATTTATCAGGTAGAGGGTTTGAAAATCTCTGAATAATTTATTCAAAGATTAATGAATCCTGGCACGGCTATAATATCCTAGAAGTATTGATTATTACGTAGTGTTGTTATTGTAACTGTTTTAAGGAGTGTTGAAGATGTGGGCAGTCCTTTGCCGGTCCTAAAATGCGGTACTTGCCCACTGCCTCGAGAACGATTTTTTTACATTCTAACTTTCGGGTATGTTGTTTTAAATAGGCTCTTACCACAGACATGCAGAATAAATACATAGTTAACAAGTAAGGAAGGCTAAGTTCGGGTGTAACGATCATTACATACTCAGCTGAGAGCTTTGGAGACAAAATAAGGGAAAATCACCATTTAGCAAAATGAATCTAGGGTAACCCTCGAATGTGTTTTTATGACATGTGTATCAAATGAAAGGTGTTAGTGATTATTTAAAACGTAGTGGGTCCTTAGTTCTATAGGTGGACGCCTTTTCGAGATATCGCAATAAGGGTGGGCCAGGGGTGACTCTAGAATGTGTTTGTACGATATAGGTATCAAATAAAAGTATTAATGAGGGTTTTAAATGGGAGTAGCCCTTAGTTGTATATGTGAAAGCGTTTTCGAGATATCGATCAAAATGTGGACCAGGGTGACCCAGAACATCTTCTGTCGGGTACCGCTAATTTATTTATATATGTCATACCACGAACAGTATTCCTGCCAAGATTCCAAGGGCTTTTGATTTCGCCCTGCATAACTTTTCATTTTCGTCTACTTAATATGGTAGGTGTCACACCCATTTTACAACGTTTTTTCTAAAGTTATATTTTGCGTCAATAAACCAATCCAATTACCATGTTTCATCTCTTTTTTCATATTTGGTACAAATTATGCATTTTTTTCATTTTTCGTAATTTTCGATATCGGAAAAGTGGGCGTGGTCATAGTCGGATTTCGGCCATATTTTATACCAAGATAAAGTGAGTTCATGATAAGTACGTGAACTAAGTTTAGTTAAGATATATCGTTTTTTGCGCAAGTTATCGTGTTAACGGCCGAGCGGAAGGACAGACGGTCGACTGTGTATAAAAACTGGGATTGGCTTCAAACCGATTTCGCCCATTTTCACACAAAACAGTTAGCGTCATAGAATCTATGTCCCTACCAAATTTCACAAGGATTGGTAAAGCTTTGTTCGACTTATGGCATTAAAGTATTCTAGACAAATTAATTGAAAAGGGCGGAGCCACGCCCATTTTGAAATTTTCTTTTATCTTTGTATTTTGTTGCACCATATCATTACTGGAGTTTGAATGTTGACATAATTTACTTTATATACTGTAAAGAAATTAAATTTTTTGTTAAAATTTGACTTTAAAAAAATTTTTTTTTAAAGTGGGCGTGTTCGTCATCCGATTTCGCTAATTTTTATTCAGCACACATATAGTAATAGGAGTAACGTGCCTACCAAATTTCATAATGATATCTTCAACGACTGCCAAATTGCAGCTTGCAAAACTCTTAAATTACCTTCTTTTAAAAGTGGGCGGTGCCACGCCCATTGTCCAAAATTTTTCTAGTTTTCTATTTTGCGTCATAAGGTCAACGCACCTACCAAGTTCATCCCTTCATCCGTCTTTGGTAATGAATTATCGCACTTTTTCGGTTTTTCGAAATTTTCGATATCGAAAAAGTGGGCGTGGTTGTAGTCCGATTTCGTTCATTTTAAATAGCGATCTGAGATGAGTGCCCTGGAACCTACGACCAAATTTCATCAAGACACCTCAACATTTAATCAAGTTATCGTGTTTACAGGCGGACGGACATGGCTAAATGAATTTCTTTTTTCACCCAGATCATTTTGATATATAGAAGTCTATATCTATCTCGATTAGCTGAGCAGAGCTCACAGAGTATATTAATTTTGTTCGCATAACGGTACCCCGTAACAGCATAAACTAATCGAGATAAATATAGACTTCTACATATCAAAATGGTCTAGACGAAAAAAGAATTCATTTAGCCATGTCCGTCCGTCAATCTGTCCGTGAACACGAAAACTTGAGTAAATTTTGAGGTATCTTAATCAAATTTGGTACGTAAGTTCCTGGGCACTCATCTCAGATCGCTATTTAAAATTAACGGAATCGGACTATAACCACGCCCACTTTTTCGATATCGAAAAATTCGAAAAACCGAAAAAGTGCGATAATTTATTACCAAACACGCATAAAGCGATGAAACTTGGTAGGTGGGTTGACCTTGTGACGCAGAATAAAAAATAAGTAAAATTTTGGACAATGGGCGTGGCACCGCCCATTTAAAAGTTTTTAAGCTGTAATTTGGCAGCTGAGTATGTGATGTTCGGTTACTTGTTTATATTGAAACAACTTTTTACTCACATTGGTAGAGTATGCATTAAGGAATAGCGTAAGGCCGAACCCATTTATCTGGTAGAGGGTTTGAAAATCTCTGAATAATTTATCAAAGATTAATGAATCCTGGCACAGCCATAAAAAAGTATTGATTATTACGTATTGTTATTTTTGTAACTGAAAGACCGCCCCTGACAGTTTCAAGGTGTGTTTGAAGATATGGACAGTCTTTTTCCGGTATTAAAACTTTCGGGTCTGTTGTTTTAAATGGACTCTTATCACAGTCATGCAGAATAAATACGCAATTAAAAAATTTTAGCTCCAATTTTAGACAATTCATGGGTTAAAGCAATTTTCCAAACTTATCTTGTTTGGTTGATTTCCGACAGGGTGGATAAATGATGTATATTGGAACGATTTTCCGTCATCCCTTGTCAAATTTGGTTTTGAGACAAACCGGTTTCGGCGTTGTGCCATCGTCAGTGTCGATTTTCGTTCTGATCTGTTGTTGTCGTTTGTCCTGTATTTATAGTTCGTAGGTATATGATCAGGTATTGTCAAATTGATGCTTGTGTATATTTAGTTATGTGTATGTGCTGTGTGTTCATTCAGAACCGAGGGTGGTTTACTAATCGATTTGTGTGGCTGACTGGGGTAGGTAGAAATCTGTGATTTTAGTCGTTTGACCTTCTTTGTCGGTTTTTTGTTTTGGTGTGTTAATTGTTTTGTGTTTATTTGTTGTTGTGTGTTTGTCTTTTGTACCTGTGTCATTAGTTGTTTACTGTAAACAAGTTTTAAAGGCTCGAATATTGTGTCAGAAATTGTGTTTATCTGTTCGTTTATTATTCTACCGTCGAATGTTTTCTGTTTGTAGATTTCCATGTTTTCGAGTACGTTGAGACGTCGGCCCTTTTCCTGTATGTGAAACCTTAAATGTTTTATTTGATGTTTGCTGGGGAACATTCATTCTCGACCATGTGATTCGCGAAGTTAGACGTCGGTATATGTTTGGATTCGTATTTTTTTTGATTGTATCTCTAATATGTTCTCGTGAACCTCGTTTCTTATTTGCCGTCCTGTTTGTCCTATTGTAACTATGCTGGCATCCGCAGGTAGCTTGTATATGCGTGGCTGCTTAAACGTATCCTCTAGTTTAATGTTAGTTCTTAGTTTTCGCCCTAGATGTTCGATGTTTTGATGCTGTTTTAATGTTGTATTTTTAAAGAAGTTTGCCAATTTATATTGCTTTTGCAGTTATGTCATAGTCGTCCAGATATTATTTTCCTTTTCATTATTTCTTTTTGGTTCTCCATTTGTCCTTCTGAGCTTATCTACTAGTGCCTTTTTATATCCTTGTTTGCAGCGATATTATATATGACCTCAAGTTCTCTCTTATATGCCTTTGTGTAAGAGGTGTTCTTTCAAGTCTATGTACCAAGTGCCTTAATGCGCATTTTTATGATGTTGAGGTGATTGAGGTATTGTGTATTATTGTGTCGGTGGCCGTTGACTTTTCTATAATGTCATAGTTAAATCTTTTGGCTTCTTTATCAATATTTATCGTGAGGTTTAGATAGTTGATTCCTCCTTCTTTTTCAGTTTTCCATGTAAATTTTATATTACCGGCTGCTTGTTGAGTACTCAGTCTAGCTCTTCGTTTTAGTTGTTTAAAACGCTATTTAGTCATCCACGTATCTAGTCATAGAAGAAACGCCTAATTTGGACTTCAGGCTTATGTATTTACTTTTCTTCCAGATTTTGCATGAACACTTCTATAAGTCTCAAAATCCAAATTTGACAAGGGATGACGGAAAATCGTTCAATATACATCAATTTTCCAAAATTTATTTTACTAAACTAGGAAAACTCTCCATGTACTGCATTTTTAAATTTATTTTTTTTTTTAATTTTTAACTTTGCTGGACAAGTCTAAAACCTTGAAATTGTCTCAAACAAAAGCAAACATTACAAAATCTTTACATAAACTTGTGACACCTCTGATTTTAAAACACAACCAACCAGTTTAAACCTATTGATGAGAATCCAGACAAAATTTGATTTCATCGTAGGTTTTTGCTCAGTGTTTTTGTATACATATGAAATATCGCGATATATTTTTTTTACAGATACAGATATGATAACTGAGATGTAAACACCCACGGCTCTGCCCAGATCAAAGTCCAAGAGCTGTCGACGGACAGCACATTTTTTAGTCATGTGTTGACCTTTCTGTTTTAATTTAAACCATGTTCTGTGCACACATTTTCCCGAAAATTGGAATCAGAAGAATATCAGCTTAGAAATCAAACGGGGAATAACTCATGCAACAAATGCTGCCTCTGTACCGAGTAGGCAATTGAGAATTAAAGTGGTCTCTCGACGAACAAAATCACTCTCTACGGTGTCGAGAGAAGATGGGATCGTGCTTGAAGTGTTCGAGAGAAAGTTCTCCGGAAGAGGTAAGGCTCCGCCTGTGATGCCGATGGTGAATATCGAAGGAGATTTAAGGTAGGCCACACTAGGCTGCACTACGCAGCACCGCCAATTCACTGTAAATATTCTTTGCATGAATGCTTATGGGGCAATTCACACTCCTGTCAGCAGGACTGGCGCGACCCGGCACGTCAAATTTGATCAACTAGCCAAAAAGCCACTTAGGGAAGTGTTTGCGCAGTGCTGCTGTCGCTAGGTGTGAATTACTTGGCTGCATACCCTGCATGGCAAAATATATTTGAGCATGATGAAATGAGAAAAATAATAATTGGGCCGAAATATCCAAAGACGTTTTGAGCAAATTTGTTGCAACAGGTGTTTAATTATAATTAATTGGAAAAGGAGCTAATGAAGACACCAACGGCTTAATCCTATCCTATCGTATTTTACTAACTACACATAATGTAGTGAATTAATTTGGGTTTAGTTTTCTGGCGCCAATTGAGAGAACCAGGACTCGACCTTCCTCACCGATTTCTTCCAATTCGCTGCTCTAAATGTGGGTGTCAATAGGGATGGTTACGGGGCGGAATGTCACCATCCATTGCCATTATATCCAGCGTAGGCGCTACACTTTTTCTTCTGCTTTCCTCTTCGCATAAAAATGAAATTATTACAGCTTCAAACTCTAGGTCGTCCATTTAAATAACAACACAGTAAGGAAGGCTAAGTTCGGGTGTAACGAACATTACATACTCAGTTGAGAGCTATGGAGACAAATAAGGGAAATCACCATGTAGGAAAATGAACCTAGGGTAGCCTGGAATGTGTTTGTTTGTACGATATGGGTATCAAATGAAGGTGTTAATGAATATTTAAAAGGGCGTGGGCCTTAGTTCTATAGGTGGACGCCTTTTCGAGATATCGCCATAAAGGTGGACCAGGGGTGACTCTAGAATTTGTTTGTACGATATGGGTATCAAACGAAAGGTGTTAATGAGTAGTTTTAAAAGGGCGTGTGGCCTCTAGTTCTATAGGTGGACGCCTTTTCGAGATATCGCCATAAAGGTGGACCAGGGGTGACTCTAGAATTGTTTGTACGATATGGGTATCAAACGAAAGGTGTTATATGAGTTATTTAAAGGGAGTGGGCCTTAGTTCTATGGGTGGACGGCTTTTCGAAGATATCGATATAAAGGTGGACCAGGGGTGACTCTAGAATTTGTTTGTACGATATGTGTATCAAATGAAAGGTGTTAATGAGTATTTTAAAAGGGAGTGGGCCTTAGTTCTATAGGTGGACGCCTTTTCGAGATATCGCCATAAAGGTGGACCAGGGCTGACTCTAGAATTAGTTGTACGATATGGGTATCAAACGAAAGGTGTTAATGATAGTTTACAAGGGAGGGGCCTTAGTTTCTATGGTGGGCGCCTTTTCGAAATATCGATATAAGGTGGACCAGGGAGTGACTCTAGAATTTGTTTGTACGATATGTGTATCAAATGAAAGGTGTTAATGAGTATTTTAAAAGGGAGTGGGCCGTAGTTTTATAGTGGACGCCTTTTCGAGATATCGCCATAAAGGTGGACCAGGGGTGACTTTAGAATTTTTTTACGATATGGGTATCAAATGAAAGGTGTTAATGAGTATTTTAAAAGGAGTGGGCCTTAGTTCTATAGGTGGACGCCTTTTCGATATACTCGCCATAAAGGTGGACCAGGGGTGACTCTGTAATGTGTTTGTACAATATGGGTGTCAAATTAAAGGTATTAATAGAACTTTAGAGGAGTTGTATATGTGAAGGTTTTTTCGAAATTTCGACCAAAATGTGGACCAGGGTGACCCAGAACGTCATCTGTCGGGGTACCGCTAATTTATTTATATATGTAATACAACGAACAGTATTCCTGCCATGATTCCAAGGGCTTTCGATTTCGCCCTGCAGAACTTTTTCATTTTCTTCTACTAAATATGGTAGGTGTCACACCCATTTTTATAAAGTTTTTTTCTAAAGTTATATTTGCGTCAATAACCATGCAATTACCATGTTTCATCTCTTTTTCATATTTTGTACAGAATTATGGCATTTTTTTCATTTTTCGTAATTTTCGAAATCGAAAAAGTGGGCGTGGTCATAGTCGGATTTCGGCCATTTTTTATACGAATACAAAGTGTGTTCAGATAATTATGTGAACTGAGTTTAGTAAAGATATATCGATTTTTGCTCAAGTTATCATGTTAACGGCCGAGCGGAAGGACAGACGATCTACTGCTGTATAAAAACTGGGCATGGCTTCAAACCCATTTCGCCCTTTTTCACAGAAAACAGTATCGTCCTAGATCTAAGCGCTACCAAATTCCACAATTATTGGTAAGTATTTGTTCGACTTATGGCATTAAATGTATCCTAGATAATCAAATAACAAAGGGCCCACGCCCATTTTGATCTTTTCTTTTGTTTTTGTATTTTGTTGCACCATATCATTACTGGAGTTGAATGTTGACATAATTTACTTATATACTGTAAAGATATTAAATTTTTTGTAAAAATTTCACTTAAAAAAATTTTTTTTAGTGGACGTGGTCGTTTCTCCGATTTTGCTAATTTTTATTAAGCAGACATACAGTAATAAGAGTAACGTTCCTGCCAAATTTTATCCTGATATCTTCAACGACTGCCAAATTACAGCTTGCAAAACTTCTAAATTACCTTCTTTTAAAAGTGGGCGGTGCCACGCCCATTGTCCAAAATTTTACTTATTTTCATTCTGCGTCATAAGGTCAACCCACCTATCAAGTTTCATCGCTTTATCCGTCTTTGGTAATGAATTATTGCACTTTTTCGATTTTTCGAAATTTTCGATATCGAATAAGTGGGCGTGGTTATAGTCCGATATCGTTCATTTTAAATAGCAATCTGAGATGAGTGCCCAGGAACCTACATACCAAATTTCGTCAAGATACCTCAAAATTTACTCAAGTTATCGTGTTACGGACGGACGGACGGACATGGCTCAATCAAATTTTTTTTCGATACTGATGATTTTGATATATGGAAGCCTATATCTATCTCGATTCCTTTATACCTGTACACTTAACCGTTATCCAATCAAAGTTAATATACTCTGTGAGCTCTGCTCAACTGAGTATAAAAATAACACAAACTTTTGGCCGCTATTGCCACTTAATATGAATTACCCAATATGTCGTACTGTGAAGCGCAGCTGCCGCTACATGTCGCGTAGCGTAATATGCGCGTACCTTTAATGATGAGGTGTATTAGCTTTACGCAGATATGAAGATAGTGCAGCGTAAAGGCTTCGCTGGCTGGGTCATGTTATGCGAATGAACGAGGATTCTCCGGCTATGAAAGGGAGCGACCTTTACAGAATTAGCATTAGGTGATGTTACTTGATACGAAACGGCCAAAATCACTTAAGCGATTAGGCGCCAATTAACGCTGAATGATGATACATCGAGTTGAGTTCTAAGCAGACTGACCAATCATAATGTTCATATTTTTTTTATATAGAGTCCAGCGCAAGTAGTTCGTTGTATAAATGTTTTGTTTTGGATGTGATTTAATGTCAGCGATGCTCAGAACATGAATTTATACCCACTTTCTGTAAGTGTTTTCTTGTAACTGAGGAACTGATGATCAACCGCTGCTTTGACAGCACTTCAACACAGCAAAACATGTCTTTGGAAATCATTCAGTTTCGTGGAACTGTCTGTTCGACAAAAAACCAGTAAGTTTCACAACTTTTTACCAATTGTTACAAAGTCCACAATATCGAGCCTAATCAGAAAACAAACAAATATAAACTCCAATTTGTGAAACCGAAGTTTATGTAGGAGAGGAAAACTATTAAATATGAATATATTAATTAAGCGACCGTTTATTTAACTAAGCAACGCCCACAGATTAATAGAGCAGTGTGGCTGCGAAAAAATGTTTCGAGATTAAGTGTTTTTCTTTTTTTTCAATTCAAACAAAAATATAAACAGCTTTTAAAGTCTTTTTTGAAAACTCGTTATGTTGCAGTAGCAAGCAGAGTGAGAATGAGAGACTGGGTCACCAAAATCAACAACTATTATCGATATGTATTCAGTTTATTAATAATTGTTGTTGCAAAATTATTTTTAGATATATTTATAAGTACTAAACGAATCGATTAGTAAACTTGTATATGCATAATTCTGCTTTAATCAATGCGCTGCGGTGGCAGTGAGCCGCCAGGTAGTAGGAAAGTGGTTAGTTTTTAAAAGCAATGCAACACTCAGTTACTAGGCACACTTAAAACTGTATGACAGCAGGGGGTGCATATCGAAAATTAAGCAAAGCTGGTCAGATGGACAGTTAACAAAGTTGGAACAAATAAAAATTTCGAAATAAGAATAAAGAAGCTCCTATGATCACTAGAGGCACCACAAGTAGTTGACCAACCTAGAAATTAAGAAAAGCAATCGCTGCATACGTCGCCTTTTGATTGTGCCAATGATAGACGCATTTATAGCGCAATTAAATGCGCGCCTGCGCAGTGGGGACACTTTACCTTCAAAGTGTTTAACCTTTGCAGAGGCACTCTGAGGAATACAATTATGCTCGTTAATATTGACACACATGCTTATACCGCTTTATAATTTTGAATACCAAATAGAAAAACTAAATTTGCTTTGCATTTTGTTTAACCAAATGAACATTAAAAATATTTTACCAGTAAAAAAAGGGTTATAAGCAACTCATCATCTTTCTGAAGAGAAAATTTTAAATTATGAAGTGGCGTGAAATGTTGAAAAGATCTTTCGATAAAAACAATTCATTAAAATACTTCATTAACGCCTTTTTTATAACAATTCTCGTTATTTAATTTTCTTTTGTCTAGATATGTATTTTCGTTCAACACATTCTCATACTCACCTGCACAACAAAGCAGCAGCGGTTTTCTTCAAAGATTTTATCACTGCTCTTCACCCCCACCTAGTGTTGTTCCGATACGAGTAACTAACTTCTGGTACATACTTGCGACTTTGCTCCGGTTCGAGTATTTTTTGTAGTCGATTACATCGTGCAAGTACTTCCTTGGATATCGGGTACGTGGGCATAGTATCAAAGTATCAATTACTCATGCCAAGTAACGCCTCCTCCCTTCCCACGGCAGCAGGTTCTGTGTGCCGGAACAACACCGGATTTTTACCGACTAAGCGCTGTCATTTCAGTTTAACCCCATTTAATTTGTTGCGTCCCTCCTACAAGTTTTCATCCCCAAGCTGATCCTTGCAGCGGGACTGCTCTATACTCTTCTGTTGCGGGAAGATATTGTACTCAACACCGGTTCAAATTGATGGTTTTGCTTTGTGTTCCGGAAACGAATCTTTTTATGACGATCACACTAATGTCAGTATGTCATGTGTAAAGGATGATTGCATCGAATGGGGGGTTCTGGGCTACATACCAACTTCTGTGGCTCCTTGATGTACTGCCCCAACCACAGAATGGAAGTGGAAATTATGATGACAAACAAACAACCGCTGTGATATCTGAATGGTTCGAATAGCGGGGCCTAATTGTTGCTGATGAAGGAGTTTTACAGCTCCTGAAATGGATCTATGCAAGGAGCTTTGGCGCCTGTCTAAAATTTTTTCTTTCCTCTTTTCTAATTTAAAACTTTTTCTAATTAAAAAATATATATATCATAAATATAATAATGACAAAAAAATCATTGTTAAGTACCTTGAGTTCGCCTGGAACCCGCGATCTTGCGAATCATTAGGCCGAGAAAACAACAACAAAATTGGCAATAAATGCGTTCACCATAATCATATGTTTTTATAATATGTAAGTAATGGATTAATTTTCATAATTTTGAGCTTTCTAATGAGTACGATTCGAGTCGGTATCGAGCATTCCCTCCATACTCTTTGCATCGACTACTTCACCGTTTCTTTGAAATGAGTACAGGTATCGAGTACAACATCGTATCGAAACAACATTACCCTCATGTATCTATGCATGTAAGTATGTACCTGTAAGTGTATGGGTTATATATATTTGTTGATGCCATGTTTGTTCATCATGTCATCAGTATTTCATGAAATACCGCCATTTTCATAATTTTGCCACCAATTCTTTATTAATGTTGGGTATTGCATTGCATTTTATTGCAACAGAAAAATTCGCAATGTGCGCACATTTAAGGCTATCAACTGCCACAGTGCAGCCATCAACAACATACCAACGTACGAATATTTACAATAAATGCTATTTGGTTTTGTTGTAGTTCTTATTATTGTCATACAGCGCTGCAATTATGTCACATCTTCGCTGATTTCGCATGAAAACATTCTTCCTTTGATACATTCATTTAAGCAATATTTCAATGTTAGCCTTTTATGTCTACTCAGGGTTTCTACTTTTCAGAGCGGCCGAATGGATTTTAGTTGAATGAAATCGTGCGCACATATATTTCATAAACGTTAAATAATTGAAAATGTGTCGCTGCTACTTTTGTAAATTACGTATATAAAATAATAGCAGAAAGATACGCATGGGCAGTGTCCATTGGGCATACACAGGGATGAAGGGGGATCACTGACTCAAACTCGAGCCAATAAATGTTTGTTCTATATGTTAGCATGCTTTAAGCGTGCCCTACAGCCAACTACAAATTAGCTAAAAGTTGGTTGTTAAATAAGCTAAATTATCACTAAACGAGAAACTTCTCATTTTAATCTACTTTTTTTAATCTAATTCGGTTTAAATTTTTAACTTAACTGAACAGTGAATATAAAATCACAAGGATTTTAGCCAGCTTTTACTATTCAGATTATATGAAAAGGAATTTTTGAGCACAATTTTCAACAATTTCCAGAAGTTTGATTAATTTGGAATTTTGCACACCTACAAGGATCGATGCAATGCAATATTGATAACACGCACTACAGTGTTTCTGTGGCCAAAAATGTCAGAGTAATTTCTTATACGATTTTCCGCGTCGAAACTCAAATCGGATCTTCGAAATTTCTGATTCGTTCTAGGTTTCGCATATTTGGGATTAAAGATGCGCAAATGTGTTTTTTTTTAATTTTGAAATTCTCTTTAGCAATAACTTTTTGCGATATGTCAGTAAGCTTTGGATGATATGGAAGCTCAAACACTACCCCTTAGGAAGTAAGTCGGAAAAGTTGTGGCCCACACATTTGGATATATTTTTTCTGTTGGTGTTGTTGTATTAACGATAAACTTACTAGCCCGACCAACTCAGGAACGATTAATATGAACACATCAAAACCTTCTAGGCCATTACGCCCCCACCCCCTAATGCCATATTTGTAACAGGACAACCCTCGCGTAGGTGGGGTGACAATTGCGTTGCGGAAGCTTTAAAGCTATAAAGCTTTGTATCTTATCACCTGTAGCTTATCAACCCTTAAATCCCTAGAATACATCTTTATCTTAAAATACATCTTTATCGTTATGTATACATCCATCAGCCTCTCAAAGGTTTTGACGCGGAATGATGTTAAGCTAAGGGGCCTGTAGTTCTTGGAATACATATGACAAATCTTCCCGCCTTTCGTAGAAAAGCTACACGAGACGCCTCTTCTTGCGGAACATGATTCAGTCTTATGCACTCATCGAATTCTATTTGAAACCATTCCACGATCGCTCAATTTAAAATTTGTAGCATGGCTAGGAGTATATCATCTGGGCCCGGCGATTTAAACCTAGAGAAAGTGATCACCGCCCATTCGATCTTGGTATTTTGTCACCAAGCCCAGCACTACCAGCTTCGTGATCAAAGTGTAAGTGCTATCTGCTGGCTCTTTCTAAATGATCGCCCGAAAAGCACCTCAAGGGAATTCTCACTATTATTAAATGAAAAAAATTATAGCGTTACGGTTCATTCAACCGTGCGCCGGTTATACCAGGTTTGTTGGGGATGCTCTCATAGTCTATCGTTTGGTGAGTAGCATTTTTGCATGAGAACTATAAATTTCCAAATTTTGAATTTTTCTGCAAGACAATGCAAAATTGCCCGTATGAGATGAGTAATCGATACCTCGATAATGTGCCTACGAACTCGATTATCGGTTACGGAACTTACTTGCAAAGTACTTTGTTCATATTTTCAGACTAAATGCATCCAGAATTTAATTGAAGAAGTCTGTAAAATAAATATGGATTTGTTAAAATGCTGCAGCCTATCTCCCTCTCACACATCTTCACGACGACCAGAAAACATATATGTTTGTATATTTAATAGACCTGCATTTTTCAATTAAATCATCAACTCAGAACTGCCAGCAATTTTTAGATTTGTCGCCTCGATGTTGCCGCTGCCGTACGTGATTCGTCAACCTATTTGACATTTAAATGGTAGCTTTCCTAGTCGATTACGCAGTCGCACAGATAGACAATAATAGTTAATTTTTTGATATCGTCATCTTCTCATTCGCCGTTCATCACACGTCAAATGTCCCGTGAACGTTGCAGATTGCGCCTTGCACATTGAATCCACATCAACAATCTGTTAATTTTGTTCACAATGACAAAATACTTTACTGCTATTCATGTATGAATATATAAAAATATCATTGACTTGCACGATCAGTCAGTTCTTTGGTCTGTCGATCAGTTGAATGTCGAAAGGCGCGCTAGTTTGCTTGATTGTCATGGGGCAGTCGGTACATTTGATTGGCTATAAAAGTATCTCTGATATTGCTCTTGGAGCTAATATATAAATATATAAAAGTATGCATGTAAATGTGTATGTTGAAAACAGCACTTGTACTGCAATGATGAAACTCAGTTGGAGACGGACAATTGTAGATCAATATGAACGTAGCCGCAGCTACAACTTACTATTGGAGCACAAAACACAGGAATTCAAGCGTTCCTCTAGCTATTACAACGTCCCGTACCACACAAACATTTAGTAGCATTCCAATCTTTTGTAAGTCAGTCACCAAATAACAAGGGACGTATTGCAGAAAAATATGTGAAATAACAACCAGTTCAAGTGATACGCCCTGTCGCACCAACCGGATAATGAAGGTTAGTAGACTTACCTAACTTATACAGGGAGCATGTCAAAAGCAATCATTTCTTAATGCGTACACTCAGGTAAGGCTCGTAATGCTATCGAAGACCCGGAGGTGACCAAGGCATTTCCAACCGCACAAGAACGAAAGAAGCAAGGAAACCATTTAAGCATACCTACGGATTGAATAAAGGCTTCTACAGCCGTAAAATAATAACATGGGAGTAAAGGCGTGGCAGCTCCCATGTAGAAATTGTTTAAACACAGATTGGATACAAGGCCTCTTCAACCGAAGACACTACCTACATCGGAGTGCAAAACACTTGTGCGAGAAAAAATTTAACAATGAAAAACTAAAATAATGAAAACAAGTAAGGAAGGTTAAGTTCGGGTGTAACCGAACATTACATACTCAGTTGAGAGCTATGGTGACAACATAAGGGAAAATAACCATGTAGGAAATGAACCGAGGGAAACCATGGAATGTGTATCAAATGAAAGGCATTAAAGAGTATTTTATGAGGGAGTGGGCCATAGTTCTATAGGTGGACGCCATTTAGGGATATAGCCATAAAGGTGGATCAGGGGTTGACTCCAGAATGCGTTTGTACGATATGGGTATCAAATGAAAGGTGTTAATGAGTATTTTAAAAGGGAGTAATCCTTAGTTCCATAGGTGGACGCCGTTTCGAGATATCGCCACAAAGGTGGACCAGGGGTGACCCTAGATTTGTTTGTACAATATGGGCATCAAACGAATGGTGTTAATGAGTATTTTAAAAGGGAGTGGGCCTTATTTCTATAGGTGGATCGCGTTTCGAAATATCGCCATAAAGGTGGACCAGGGGTGACTCTAGAATGTGTTTGTACGATATGGGTATCAAATAAAGGTATTAATGAGGATTTTAAAAGGGAGTGGTGGTTGTTGTATAGGTGGTCGCATTTTCGAGATATCGCCATAAAGGTGGACCACGGGTGACCCTAGAATTTGTTTGTACAATATGGGTATCAAAAGAAAGGTGTTAATGAGTATTTTAAAAGGGAGTAATCCTTAGTTCCATAGGTGGACGCCGTTTCGAGATATCGCCATAAAGGTGGGCCAGGGGTGACTCTAGAATTCGTTTGTGCAACATGGGTATCAAACGAAAGGAGTTAATGAGTATTTTAAAAGGGAGTGGGGCCTTAGTTCTATAGGTGGACGCCTTTTCGAGGTATCGCAATAAAGGTGGACCAGGGGTGACTCTAGAATGAGTTTGTACGATATGGGTATCAAATTAAAGGTATTAATGAGGGTTTTAATAGGGAATGGCCCTAAGTTGTATATGTGAAGGCGTTTTCCAGATATCGACCAAAATGTGGACCAGGGTGACCCAGAACATCATATGTTGGATACCGCTAATTTATTTATATATGTAATACCTGCCAAGATTTTAAGGGTTTTTTATTTCGCCCTGCAGAACTTTTTCATTTTCTTCTACTTAATATGGTAGGTGTCACAACCATTTTATAAAGTTTTTTCTAAAGTTATATTTCGCGTCAATAAAACAATCTAATTACCTTACCATGTTTCATCCCTTTTTTCGTATTTGGTATAGAATTATGGCATTTTTTCATTTTTCGTAATTTTCGATATCGAAAAAGTGGGCGTGTTCATAGTCGGATTTCGTTCATTTTTCATACCAAGATAAAGTGAGTTCAAGTAAGCGAACTAAGTTCATTAAAGATATGTCGATTTTTGCTCAAGTTATCGTGTTAACGGTCATGCGGAAAGACAGTCGGACGACTGTGTATAAAAACTGGGCGTGTCATCAACCGATTTCGCCCATTTTCACAGAAAACAGTTAACGTCATAAAATCTATGCCCCTACCAAATTTCAAAAGGATTGGTTAATTTTTGTTCGACTTATGGCGTTAAAAGTATCCTAGACAAATTAAATGAAACGGGGCGGAGCCACGCCCATTTTGAAATTTTCTTTTATTTTTGTATTTTGTTGCACAATATCATTACTGGAGTTGAATGTTGACCTATTTACTTATATACTGTAAAGATATTAAATTTTTTGTTAAAATTTTACTTTTTGGTCCTTCTCCGATTTTGCTAATTTTTATTAAGCGTACATATAGTAATAGGAGTAACGTTCCTGCCAAATTTCATCATGATATCTTCAACGACTGCCAAATTACAGCTTGCAAAAGTTTTAAATTACCTTCTTTTAAAATTGGGCGGTGCCACGCCCATTGTCCAAAATTTTACTAATTTTCTATTCTGCGTCATAAGTTCAACTCATCTACCAAGTTTCGTCGCTTTAGCTGTCTTTTGTAATGAATTATCGCACTTTTTCGGTTTTTTCGAAATTTTCGATATCGAAAAAGTGGGCGTGGTTATAGTCCGATATCGTTCATTTTAAATGGCGATCTGAGATGAATGCTCAGGAACCTACATACCAAATTTCATCAAGATTCCTCAAAATTTACTCAAGTTATCGTGTTAACGGACGGACGGACATGGCTCAATCAAATTTTTTTTCGATCCTGATTATTTTGATATATGGAAGTCTATATCTCTCTCGATTCCTTTATATATGTACAACCAACCGTTATACAATCAAACTTAATATACTCTGTGAGCTCTGCTCAACTGAGTATAAAAATATACCGCCTGGCTGTAAATCATCCAATAGGCACGGTTCGCATAACAGGCTGGACTAGTGGTTGTTAGTTCTTGGTCGCCGACATCCCGTCGCCTCCATCTGAGGCGGAACGGCGTATATGCAAGCTCCTTAGCCGCTCAGCCACAAAGTCGGGCGCCATGGAGTTCGGCTAAACCTTCACACCATCGAAAAGTTGCCTACCCTAGTGAGGAAAAAACGAAAAAAGAAATCAATTAACGAAAACCTCTACAATGCAACCAGACGTAAGTACATCCCGTTCTTTCGAGCATGCGCACCTGGTTAATAGTACTTGCAACAAACATTCAATAAGCACCGTAAGTATATTCATATACATATGCAAATATTAAACACATGCAGTGCGTGTTAACATATTGATATAGTAAGTAAATGTGGACTTAAGCCGGCTTATATGAATGCGGGTTCTAGGCCCCGTTCATACTATGCCGTGCGATTGTTAAAGTATAGAAAGGTTACCCCGGCAAAGGAAGATCCTAGTGTTCAACCTACCGACGGATGGAATAGTTGACGGTAGCGCATGGGGAAATATTACTTAGACGGTAGGAAGTTTAGTACGGTTAAAGTTTCACACTGACTTTGAAACTTTCTGAAAAACAAACACTCAGGTAAGTTATAAGCGGGCACCTCTGTTACGAGTAGAAGTGAGTTTGTAGTCCACGAAGGATTTTTTTCTTCTATTAAAAACGTTTTTCTATTTGTATGATTATTACTATTGCTTTAAATGTATGAAAACATTAATTTGAAGCATTTTTTAATTTATAATTTATTTAATAATTTGGGAAAAATTTAAACAACGTGACATCAGGACGGACAAGGCGACAGCTGTTTCGATTATACCTTGTAAATCTCTTCAAAGCATTTTCTCCCGGGAGTGGGATTTGAACCAGCACTCCTACGATGGTTGAAATGTTACAAACGCATTCAGCCATGTCATGCCTTAGTTGTTGTAAACTTTATCCCAATTGCCTTATTTACATATTTTATTCTTTTGCACGCTACATAATTCGTATGTAATTATGTGTTAAAGTTATGCTTGTTGGTAAAACGGTTTCAAAGAAACTGGTATTGTTGCTGTTTTTGTTCTATTTATAGAACTACAACGAATTAACCAATGTTGTCTATTTGTATAAGTTAAGTGGGGATTACCCTTATTGCTTTAAATGTATGAAAACATTTATTTGAACCAATTTTTAATTTATAATTTATTTAATAATTTACTAAAAATGTGAGGCGTAGTATAAGCTGATTAAAGTTCAGTTCGTCTTACTTATGACTATCAACAGAAATTTCACGCACCCAACGCTTTTATTTAATTGTCTGATCAACGCCATAGATTGATGAGGAGTGTGATGCCTAGTACCTAGGAACTACCTAATTATTTTCTAGATTTTAGTATTATTATTACTTAATGTAAGTATTGTTTTCAATAAAACCGTTTAACTTACAAATTTTTATACTCAGCGTGCTTTGCACACAGAGTATATTAACTTTGATTGGATAATGGTTGGCTGTACAGGTATAAAGGAATCGAGATAGATATAGACTTCCATATATCAAAACCATCAGTATCGAAAAAAAATGTTATTGAGCCATGTCCGTCCGCTCGTTAGCACGATAACTTATCTGGACCCAGAATAGCTTGGTATTGAAAATGAGTGAAATCGGATGATAACCACGCCCACTTTTTATATATATAAAATTTTGGAAAACACAAAAACCTTATAATTTAGTAAATAATACACCTAGAATGTTGAAATTTGACATGTGGACCGATATTGAAACTATTGACAAAAATTTGGAAAATTTTTTTTAAATGGGCGTGACACCGCCCACTTGTGATAAAATTAATTTTACAAATATTATTAATCATAAATCAAAAATCTTTAAACCTATCGTAACAAAATTCGCCAGAGAGGTTGCCTTTACTATAAGGAATGTTTTGAAGAAAAATTAACGAAATAGGTTAAGGACCACGCCCACTTTTATATGAAAGATTTTTAAAAGGAGCATGGACGAATAAAATAAGCTATAAAAAATAAAAAAAATAAGCTATATCTTTACAAAAAAGAGCTTTATATCAATGGTATTTCATTTCCCAAGTGGATTTATAACAATAAATAGGAAAAACTTCAAATTTTAAAAAATGGGCGTGGTACCGCCCCTTTTATGACTATGCAATTTTCTATGTTTGGGAGCCATAACTCGAAGAAAAATTAACGGGTCGTAATAAAATTGGGTACCACATTCTCCCTATAGCAGGAAACATTTCTAGGAAAAATGGACGAGATCGGTTAAGACCACGCCCAGTTTTATATAAAAGATATTTAACAGGGTCGTAGATGAAAATAATAAGCTATATCTTAGCGAAAAAGAGCTTTTTATCAATAGAATTTTACTTTCTAAATTGAATTATAACACTAAATTGGAAAACACTAAAATTTTTTAAAATGGGTGTGGCACCGCCCTTTTATGACTAAGCAATTTTCTATGTTTCGGTAGCCATAACTCGAGAGAAATTTAACATATCGTAATGATTTTGTGTACACACATTTTCCTTATAGCAGAAAATATTTCTAGTAAAAATGGACGGCTATAACTTATCAAGAAATAGTTTTGAATCAATGATATTTCACTTATCAAGTTTTACTTTAAGAGGAAATGGGAGACATTTTTTTTAAACGGGCGGTACCACGTGGTATGTAGAAAAGTAATTTATCTGAAATTAAATGTACAATTGAAGCACACGCTGAGTATATAATGCTGGGTTACACCCGAACTTGACACTTTTACTTGTTTTTAATTTTTTTATTTTCAAGTTTTTAGTTTTTATTTAATTGCCTATTATTTCTCATTCTATTTATTTCATTTGGTGACTCATTATTTCAAGGAACTTTTCCTGACAATTTGATACAATCTAAGTCCTCAACACATAATCCTTCCAAAGACTTTACTCGACTCTGCGCCACGTATGCTTGTCCCTCCTCGAACTCCAACATATTTTGTTGTCACTTCTACTGGACTGTACGTAATATTTGTTCCAAATATGAGCCAAATCGGATATCATAGGTCGCTTTCTATTCATGTATGTATTATGTGTTCCAAATATAGACCAAATCGGACCACAAATACGATTTTTTTTAATATCTCGATCCTTGCGCCTCCCAGCGGTGATTTTTTTTTATTTGTCGCTTTCTATTCATGTATGCATTACGTGTTCCAAATATAAGCCAAATCGGACCATAAATAGGGTTTTTTGAAATATTTCGATCCGTGCGCCACCTATCGGAGTTTTTTCTTATTATTACATTGTCATCGGGTTCTGAACTATAAGTTGCAAGTTGTTGATATAGGATATGAGACTTTTATATTTGTTGCGCAAGATGGCACGGGTACGTCTCGTCAAAATTAAATCAAATTTTATAAGTCAGCTTTTTTTAGCAATTTATTATTTCTATCTGCAAGGATATTCTATATAACATTCGTTGTTTTTTACAACTATATTATAGATAATAACGCCTTGAATTTTTTTAATAGAATTCCTTAAGTAGATTGCAGATATTGCATTGCGGTTGGGAAATATTTATTTAGTAGGACCGGCAAAGTGTTTGTTGAATACAGAATGGCACTCACTACGTGGTATGGTCATGAGGATGGCTTGTTGGTTGCTTGCTCAATTCGTTGATATGATCGCTTGCTAGACGAGTTCTATCCGGTTTGTTAGTTGGTAAGTTGGCAAGCAGTGATATGTAATGAATTTTTGCATGATTATTTATAAAGATCATTAGACATAAACGCACATTTCAAAGTTTAAAGCTTTTATTATTGTTTACCAACACGTTGAAGTCCGCCCTTTCAAGGATTTGCTCTGTTTAAATACTTCCTGTTCTTTACCGGAAAAAAAACGTAAATTTGTCTTATATAAAGGCCATATACGAAGTATGGAAATTAAGTTTCGGGAATTATAACTTAATTTTTTCTTTTTTTCGTTCGTCATCATAAGTCTAAGAGGGCGATCTTCCTTTTAGTTAGAGTTTAAGTAGATAGCACGTGTGGTTTGTGTTGTATGCGTTTTTGTTGCTAGTAACTTTTTTAATTACGTAGTTAAATTGTGTGACCTACATTGCAAGCAACGTGTTGTCATTAAATGTTTAGTGAAATCTGGCGTGAACCCTTAGAAATCCTCCGAAAATCGCTAGTTGTCTATGGAGACGAAGCATGCCAAAAACGCGTGCTTGTAAATGGGCGAAGCGGTTCATGGAAGGAATCGGTGGACGCAAAAATTGATCATTTGCCCATGTTGATCACGTCTTACCGTCGCCTAAAAAACGTGAATTGTCTTACGAGCTAAACATCAACAAAGAAATGGTTCGCAAGATGTTACACGAGAACTTGAACATTCAAAAGACAACACAAAAACAAATCCCTACAAATTTCTGAAACGTTGGAATTAATAGAAGTTTACTTAGTTCGGTCCATTTGAATAGCTACTCAATTGCCTTCACAAGTTTTTTATACATTTGTTGCCCAAAATTACATAAGAAACGGTAAAACGAAGAAAACGCGTATAGGTTTAACAAAGTCTTAGGGATAACTATCCGGCTTTATAAGTTTAAGTGAAACTGAATTATTTACCATTCGCAATATAAATATTTTCCATTTCGTTATTAATATTAGAGAAAAAATTGCAAAGTTTACAAACGGCGATGGTTACTAGGGCATGTTTCTGAATTTCACTTCTTCATCAGCTAGCTCTTCGGGAGCTGAGTATTGAACTCGAATCTCCAACATTCATACTAGTGTAAAGGCAGATGCCTTTAACCACTCAGCCATATGAATGCCCCGCTGCTCGTTTTGCAATTGGTCTCTAAGTGTTGCCTTTTTGTTGTTATTCCTTTTATTCACAATTTAGGTAGAACCGAAAAAAAAATCTGATTGAGCCATGTCCGTCCGTAAGTCCGTTAACACGATAACTTGAGTAAATATTGAGATATCTTAACCTAATTTGGTATACGAGCTTATCTGGACCTAGAATAGATTGGTATTGAAATCGGATGATAACCACGCCCTCTTTTCATATATATAACATTTTGGAAAACACAAAAAATCTGATTATTTAGCAAAAATACACCTAGAATGTTGAAACTTGACACGTGAACTGATATTGAGACTCTTGATAAAAATTTAAAATGGGCGTGGCACCGCCCACTTGTGATAAAATCAATTTTTCAAATATTGTTAATCAGAAATCAAAAATCGTTAAACCTATTGTAAAAAAATTTGGCAGAGAGGTGGCTTTTACCATAAGGAATGCTTTGAAGAAAAATTAACGAAATCGGTTAAGGACCACGCCCACTTTTATATAAAAGATTTTAAAAGGGTCGTGGACGAACAAAGTAAGCTATATCTTTGCAAAAAAGAGCTTTATATCAATGGTATTTCATTTCCCAAGTGGATTTATAACAATAAATAGGAAAAACTTCAAATTTTAAGAAATGGGCATGGCACCGCCCCCTTTTATGACTAAGCAATTTTCTATGTTTCGGGAGCCATAACTCGAAGAAAAATGAACGGATCGTATAAAATTGGGTACAAAAATTTTTCCTATAGCAGGAAATATTTCTAGAAAAAATGGACGAGATCGGCTAAAGACCACGCCCACTTTTATATAAAAGATTTTTAAAAGGGTCGTAGACTAGAATAATAAGCTATAACTTAGCAAAAAATAGTTTTGAATCAATGATATTTCACTTATCAAGTTTTATTTGAAGAAGAAATGGGGAGAAATTTTTTTTTAAACGGGCGGTGCCACGTTTATTTAGAAAAGGGATTTATATATAACCTACGGATACACACATATTATATATGTATGTATGTGATTACTTGTAAAAAACACAACCATCCTCTCATATTCAAAAAAATATTAGGCATGCACCAACGGGGTCATTGTCAAGCGCAGGTATTAAAAGGGAAAAAAAATACCAGTATCATTTCAGTGTTCAATAAGCTATAACAGACAAGGTAAAAAATGTACAATATAGAGCTATTAAGGCTCGTATAAGGCACGCATGAGTAGTAAAGAAAGGTGAATGAGTTGGCGGGTAATTTGACTGATTGCTTCCCAGTAACCCAAACAGCACATTCGAGTAAAAATTATAATAATGACGTGCATGACGTAACCAATGCAACATGAAGGCTTTTGGTAATATATTGTAAGTCTTAACAATAGAGTGCAGTTCTCGTAATAAAAAAAAGTAGAATACAAAAGTTAAATAAATTCAACTAACAAAACGTACACAAAGTTACAAACAACTATTAACATTTCAATGAATCAGGAAAACCCAAACGTTTCCACGCTCTCGCTCAAGCCAAGTTCAAACCCAATTGCTTCACTAAATAAAAGAAGATGCATGGGTGTAATGAAACAGCGTGTCCGACACGATTGCCAAACAATTTTCTTAGAAAATGGAGTTTCGGCAATTTTTAAAAAAGCTGCGAATACTGAGAAATACTATTTCAAACAACAAAGAACTCTCAAACGAAACAAAAAATTAATTATTTATTTCTCTTACAAAGAAAGGCCTAAAAAGTGTAATGTACACATTTGAAAAACTTTCAAATTGTGAATATCACAAATGAAGTTATTATTCCTAATGCACACATAACTATGTACATACACTGAAAGAAAAAATTGCTAAAATCTAGCGAATTACGGGGCCATGGAACAGAAATTCCTGCTTATTTTTATTTTTATGCGTACACATTAATTGAGTGCTGCCAACTCTCATAGTACTGATCTGGATTATTCCAATGAGATTTGATCGTGATCAGAACTGGATGGCATGACAGTTGTGCGCTTTTGAAATGATCAATGAAATCAGTTGTTTTAATGAAAAAATCAGTTTGATTGAGAATTTGTCATGTTAACAGAATATTGTTAGTTTAAGGCAAACAGTTTTTCTTCTGTAGAAAGGACTATACAAGTTTGTCCTCTTGACAAAAAACTCCCTTGCATCAACCATAATAAGATCAATTCTACTTTATAATTGTTAATTCAAGAACAACAAACCTGAGTTGTTGATGTTACTACCTCCATTTCTTTCAGTGTAGGTATACTCAACGCTGAATAAAGCAAAAGGGGTTCGTTGCACTTGTATACAAAATAATTACACGTTATACAAAACGCTTAATTTCCGATTCAATAGTTTTTTAATACAAAATTTAATAATTGATCGATTGTCTTTTACCAAGAGCGTGAGTCATATATTTAAGTTTTTGTTGTACCTTTTAGGTGCAACGCTCATGTAGGTAAAATGATGCATATTGCTCGTCATAATTACATGTGTCACTGTTGGGGGTTGAACCAACCTGTCAGCTGCTAAATAAGTATGTAAAGATCTGCATTAACGACTTTCAAATATTTTCTACTATCAATTAGTGCCCATTTTACCTGCGGGCAGGGTATGCTCAAATAGGAAGTGTAAGCTCATATAAACCTACATATTTACGTATATAAAATAATTAATAGATCCGAGTTGTAAATGTCATCATCAGGCAATGAGTAGCGGCATAGAAGAAGGGTTGACCTCTAGACGTGTACACTTTGTTTGTTGTGGGAAGATTTTGTTTTGGGAAGTAAACAAAAACAAAAAAAATAAATGCTTATGTACATATATATCTATGAATGAAAAAAGGTCTGGCGATAATTGCTCAAAAATGTAGTTTATGACACCAACTGGCATTTCGACTACATTTCTTTGTTTCCGTGAAAAACAAAAACATCAATTACTGTCACGCTGTGTAGGCGGTATTGCGTGTGTCCCACCGCTTTTATTTATTTAAACACTAACCCCTTTGGGCATTTACTTGTTCGCAGTTTTGTTGTCAACAAGGCGTATGCACATGTTTAAACTCTTTGAACAACAACAGCAATGACAATACTAATTAATTATTTTCCATTACTTACGGTATACTGATAGGCACAGAGTTTCATTGTTTGTGCGCAGGCGCATTTACATGTACGAGTAGATATGCGCAAGTACAAACCTTATTCTGTAATATACGTAAATACATTTGCAAGGGAAGTTATTCTTGAACACATTTTGCAAACTTTCAATAATGACTATTTCTTAAATAATAAGTTAAGTTTTAGTAAGAGTAATAAACCTCCAAACCTCCGGCTCGATTGCGGCCCCGAGAATTCTTTCGAAGTTTCGGGCACGGGACAATATATTCCGTTTTCCCGATATTAGATGGCGCTATACTTCTATGGACACACGGCCAGCACTCATGCTGCCCGAGGCCTTAAGCCTTGCTGCAGTTTCAACGCGATATTTTTGGCTTTAGGTCTGCAGCCGGGATGTGCAGAATGATATGCAATGCGATGTATTAGGGTTCTCGTTTGCCTCATCCTTGATAACCGAATGCCTCTGTATTTTTGGGTATAAGTACTTTTTGGTGCGGCTTTCCACCAAATAATGACCCCATAGTAAAAGTGTGGTTTGACAAACGTCGCAAAATACCCAATGAGAGAATTTGGGTGATAGGCCCCACGTGCATTCTCTGCATGCATACAGTGCCGCTGAGGCTTTCTCCACATGGAGCTTCCACGCCAACTTACCATCTAGGTTGACTTCTAGAAATTTTGTGCTCCATTTTTCTTGAAGCGTGACCCTTCCAGCCACGCAAAAAAGTACATATACCAAAAAACTTGAGGGGGTATGCAAAGTATGCAATGATTAGCATAACGGGAGCCTTAAAAACTACCCCGAAAGTAGCATTGCATGCCATTCTATACATCCGCCTGCAAACCTAACGGCAAAGACATCGCGCTAACAACGGCAAAAAGGCTTAAGGCCTCGGGGAAACTTGAGTGCAGACCGTATGGCTATAGCAGTATACCGCCATCTAATATCGGGCAAACGGAATATATGGTCCCGTTCCTGAGCTTCGAAAGAGATATTGGGGCCACATTTGAGCCGGAGGGTTGGTGCCGGCGTGCAGAAATGGCAGAACATGCTATACACGTGCATACGGATGGTTCCAAATTAATGGAAGGGGTTGGGTCTGCTGTTTACGTGTCGACCCAGAAATAAGTAGATCCTACAGGCTTCCAGAAGTAAAGAAAGCAGCAGATATTCTGAAGGAAGCGTGCTTAAGCTGCAGTCGCGTAAATTTATATATTGATAGTCAGGATGCGACTAAGGCAATAATTTCAAACATTACTTCATCATGAATTGTTCCTGGAATGCAAAGAAGCATTAAAAAAACTTCGCTCAGGCCGGACCATACAGCTTTACTGAGTTCCCGGTCATAAAGGGATAGAAGGTAACGAAAGGCCGATGAGCTGGCAAAGGAGGGTGCAACACTCGCTGAGTCCGACGATAGGACGTCCCATACGTTTGGTAGAAATCAAAAGGATGCAGGAGTTTTATATGATCCATTAAGAAGGAAAGGCGTGGACAAAAGCGCGGGGCTGCAAAATTCTGTCCAAATCTACGATATTAGACTCACAAAGTGGCTCATATTTCTGAAAAGAGAAGACTTAAGGCTCACGATGGCATACTGAGTGGACACTGCCTTCTGACTTCACATGCTTATAAGTTAGGCCTCGTCAGTAACAGCAGGTGTATGAAGTGTGAGCTGCAGGAAGAAACGATTGAGCACGTTCTGTGTTTCGTGTCCTGTGCTCGCCAGGTCAAGGCGCTAGCTATAAGAGGCGGCAGAGTTGCCAGATCTCGAGGCAGCAATTAAGTTAGGCCCAGAAAACTGCTAGTATTTGCAAGAGACGGAGTTATACGGACATATGTCCTGATTGGCGTTCTTTCGTTTGGTGGTCAAACAAATTCTGGTAACACTATGGACACATTCGGTCTATGTGAGGTCTTTATTGAACGACCGGTTCAACGTAACTTAACCTAACCACTCTCCAAGCTTAGGCTCTGTCCCAACTTCACACTATCTCCATTTCTATGACCGAAAAGTGTGTGTGTCCCACTTATCGCAACCGATTCAACTATGGGTTATACACTATGACCAACAGAGGTTCAAATTTCCCTATTAAGCACAACACGTTTTGCAGCGAAGTATTTAACCACTGCCACGAGTGTTCAATAATTGCCGCTAGTTGAGACTCTAAACATTATCTAAGTGGTAATAAGCATTTTGTTTTAGCCACCAAATGTATACATGTAAAACAAAACACGGCTATTATAAAGAGAAATTTACCAAACAATTGTTTTTGTACGTGGAACCACATATTACGATCCAAAATTTACCACAAGCCTCGGGAGCCAAAACATGTAGAAATATAGAAGTATTACATATAAACCACGTGGTGCGTGTGAACGTGTGAGTTATAAATTTTTTTTCTATTCCATTTATAGCATGCTACAAATTTCTATTCTAACAACCACTTTTATTGCAACAATTCTTTTGTTGTTAGTCGGCGTCTAGTACTTGCATTTTATTGTACAAGTTGCTTATTTTCATTGTTGTTCCTTCGACGTATGAAATTCGTACTCTGAAACCGTCAGTGTACTGCTCCTTTATTTACCAGCACTAATTGTTGTTGTTAGTTCAGATGCACACGCGTCGTAGCGTCACAGACGCGTAGAAGATATGGCATGTAGCTACGATTCCTCAGGATCTGCACATGAAGCTAATTTCAAGCATCGCTACAAAAAGCACAATTTTTTTTTAAATTAAAATAAATACGTTTACTGAAGTTTCGTACATATATTCGTAATCTAAATAAAATAATTAAAAAATAATAATTTTAAGTTAAAAGGTTTTATTGAACACAATACCTACATGAAGTAATAATAAATCTATGGCGTTGATCAGACAATTAAATAAAAGCGTTGGGCGCGGGAAATTTCTAAAAATATGAGGCGTAGCATAACCTGAGTAAGGTTCAGTTGGTCTTATATATGGCTATCAATAGAAATTTTACGCGTCCAACGCTTTTATTTAATTGTCTGATCAACGCCCTAGATTGATGAGGAGTACGATGACTACTACCTAGGACCTACCTAATTATTTTCTAGCTTTTAGTATTATTATTACTTCATGTAAATATTGTTTTCAATAAAACCGTTTAACTAAAAAAAATTTTTTATTATATTATTTCCAAGTTTTTAGTCTTTATTTAATTGCCTATTATTTCTCATTCTATTTAGTTCATTTAGTAACTCATTATTACAAGGACTCTTTCCTGACAATTTGTTACAATCTAAGTCCTCAACACATAATCCTTCCAAAGACTTTACTCGACTCTGCGCCACGTACGCTTGTCCCTCCTCCAACTCCAAAATATTTTGATGTCACTTCTACCGGACTGTATGTAATATTTATTCCAAATATGAGCCAAATCGGACATCATAGATCGCTTTCTATTCATGTATGTATGATTTTTCTGAATATCTCGACCCTTGAGCCACCTAGCGACGATTTTTTTCTTATTATTGCATTTTCATGGGGGTCTGAACTATATTTCAAGTTTCAAGCTTGTAGCTTATCGGGAAGTTACTTAAATTTCAATTACAAAAAAAGTGCTGCCTGTCCAACCAGCCTGTCAAGTCAATCTAAATAAAACCGTTTAACAAAAACGATATAGGTAAAAAAAGTTGTGTGCATTACCGTGTCTTTAAAAATTACACCACCGCGGATAAGTGCAAAAAAGGGAGTCCAAGAAAACTAGCAATTTCAAGAGGGTTGGTGGCGTAGGTTCCATATTATAATTGAAAAGATGATGATGTCATGTGGAGACAGATCGTATTCATAACATACATTACGTATGTATGTCGGAGTTCTATACAAGTAAGCGTTTAGCCTGGTACAGTATCCAAAACGAAGTTCGGCCAGAGTGACTCGCGTCGCCCTTGGTAGTCTGCTTTCTTCTTCGACAATGTTTGGATAGTGCATATTGACAACGGGGTTTACCGGGCGCGACATAGCAAAGGTGGCCACCGATTCGGAGTGAATTTGGCTTAGATCCCCCCTATACTTACACCTAGCAACCAGCATACATGAAGCTTTCATGTTTTGTAGCGTACATGTAGATGACGCCTCGTATGCAGGTCTCCATTCAAATACATGTGTTCGACATTGAAACGTACAGATTTCATATGCAGCGTCTAGTACGCGTATATAAAGCTACGTGTCATGTACATGTTAATTTACTGTTTGCATATCAGGTTATGCTACTACAAGAACAAGAACATCGTGTTTTAGTTTACCAGAACTCGATGAAATGACAGAGACACAATGAAGTTTTTCGTACAGATGCGTTCAACGCAATCTTATGTATTCCAGTAACATCGCTACAATCACGCAAGATGTTGCGTTTGTTAATATAAAGGAACTTCAGACGTGGCAATTGAATTTTACTTCGCCCGACCCATTCACATACAAAATTTCGCGAAGCACTGTTATAAACATTCTCACTAAACAAGAAAAATACTTGCTAACACATTTTGTGTTCTATTCAATTGTTAAATTGCAGTTTTTAACTACGAAAAATTTTTGAAAAGTACCAACGAGTGGGAAAAATAATTTCACTTGCAAATTGTGAAAGCACCCCTAGCCAAATAAAATGTTAAATTCTGCTTCTTATGATTTGCTTGCAACAACAGTGGGAAGATCGCCACCTTTGCATGTCAGATGGCGCTAGAGTCGCTCGATCTGCCGTTCGCACTAACAAACAAGTAAAGGTGTCTAAGTTCGGGTGTAACCGAACATTATATACTCAGCGTGAGCTTCAATTGTACATTTCATTTCAGAGAAATTACTTTTCTACATAGCACGTGTCTCCCCATTTCCTCTTACAATAAAACTTGATAAGTGAAATATCATTGATTCAAAACCATTTTTTGCTAAGTTATAGCTTATTATTCTAGTCTACGACCCCTTTAAACCATTTCTACTAGAAATATGTCCTGCTATAAGGAAAATATGTGTACCCAATTTTGTTACGATATGTAAATTTTTCTTCGAGTTATGGCTCCCAAAACATAGAAAATTGCTTAGTCGTAAAAGGGGCGGTGCCACGCCCATTTTTTTAAATTTGAAGTTTTTCCTATTTTTTGTTATAAGTCCACTTGGGAAATGAAATACCATTGATATAAAGCTCTTTTTTGCAAAGATGAAGCTTACTTTTATTCGTCCACGACCCTTTTAAAAAAAATATAAAGGTGGGCCTGGTCCTTAACCGATTTCCATTTTTCTTCAAAGCATTCCTTATAGTAAGGGCAATATCTCTGCCGAATTTTGTTATGATAGGTTTAACGATTTTTGATTTATGATTAATAATATTTGTAAAATTGAATTTATCACAAGTGGGCGGTGCCACGACCATTTTAAAAAATGTTTTCAAATTTTTATCAAGAGTCTTAATATCAGTTTACACCTCGAATTTCAACATTCTATGTGTATTATTTACTAAATAATCAGGTTTTTTGTGTATTCCAAAATACTATATATATAAAAAGTGGGTCCAGATAACCTCGTGTACCAAATTTGGTGAAGATATCTCAAGTTATCGTATTTTCGATACTGATGATTTTGATATATGGAAGTCTATATTTATCTCGATTCCTTTATACCTGTACAACCAACCGTTATCCAATCAAAGTTAATATACTCTGTGTGCAAAGCACGCTGAGTATAAAAAGTGAATAGCTTGATGCATTTCTCTGGTATGTATCTACTTATGGCTATGTGCTGTTGCAAAGAGGCAGCGAATAAGTAAGTAGAAAAGAATAGCAATGTCATAATAGCAATAAATGCAGTTTTCGCATCCTGATGCAGGTAAAGATAAAGAATCGTTGTACAAAAAACTTAGAAGAAGTAATAACAAAAAAAAATGAATCTGCAAGTTTGATCAGGTTTGCCCCTTTCGCGATCGTCGATTGGCGATGGGCAAGAACAGTGACGATTACGATAGCGGTGGTGCGTTAATGTGATAATGATGACGATAACGATAATGATGTTTTGTTTTGCTATTGCAAATGCTCCAGCTACTGCTATAGATGTTGTTGATGTGAAGCGTTGGTCACTTTGCAGGAACTGAAATTGATTGCAATAATGAGGCGCGATCATCAGTATTGGCGTTTAAGGTACCTTCAACGGAATGGAGCAGCCAATATTTTTCTGTGCGAATGAGGTGCAAAGGTATTATTGCAATTGTTGTTATTTGTGTTTTGTTGCTGTTATTTATATGAAAAAATTACCTCTTTAACCTTGTGCAGCAGCAATTTACGACAGGATGGCTGGGCAAAAATATATCTTTGAAACATAAAAGTAACAACAACAATATAAAAAAATTACACTTGTTGCCAATGTGAGTGATGATACTGCGCAATAACAAAAAAAAACAATAACATCAATAATAAAGCACAATGTTGCAATCGCCTGTCGGACGTCATCCATTGCACAGGTGCATTCTTTCGTCCATCAACGTTACTCAAATTGTCTTTATATTCCACACTCTCGCCTTCTATGAACGACCAGCCCGAGCTGTATGACCAGCACAAGCTTTCCGGTCTCCATCTAACCACCACCTTACTAGTTTGTTTTCTTCCTCTATCATTTTCGCGCCTGCATTCTCGAGGGACAAATTATGTTACCATGCGTAGCAGAAGCAGAGCCCCAATCTGCTGCACGCTTGCATTCATATGTACAAACATAACAACTCGTATGTTTACAACTTTTGGTTCGTCCAACACCGGTTGCCACTATTGTTGATTATATTACATTTTATATCGACATATGTACAAATATGTATTTTGAATGCTTCTGTGCCACCTTGTTTTTACCATTCTTAACTACAGACCGATTTACGATTTATGGTATCGAAATGGTCGCATAATTTGTGTCAACAAGATTAACAACCAGTAATCGATTGGCTGTTACGATTAACTCAATATTGTAGATTTGTGTTATATTTGGTAGATCAGTTACGAAATTCTTTGCGAAGGCATGAATGTAGTTCGTTTTGCTTATGGACGTTTAGCCCCACTGAACGCCTTTGGCCAAGCCTAGCAAAGGTCGCCACTCTTTTGTTCTATTAAATACTAACAGCAATTCCTTCAACTTCTAATCTCCTAAACATAGTAAAGAACACTCTTTTCGTTCTCCTACCACAGAGGCAGGGTATTAATATTTTAGCAGAAGCATATTCATTAAGCGTAAATATTCTTCGATGCAATTTTTATGTGTAGTCGATCAGAGAGCTAAAGATTTCTCGATTTTGTTGCCGAAGAAATTTCTCGAGACTATCGGCTTTGAGTGAAATTCTCGAATCTCGAAATACTTATAAGGCTCAAAAGCTTCCTGTCATCCAATTTAATCTGCGCTTCCCAGTATTATATAGAGCTAAAAATTTTTCTAGAATACAAGCGAAAGCTTAAAAACAACGGAGTGCTTATTATACTGCCAATGTAGGGACTAAATTGAATATCGAGAGTTCTTAGTTCACGAAATACTCGGTTATGTTCGAGAAGAAATCTTTAGCTCTAGCCGATAGCTATCATGATTCCATGTAATATAGAATACTGACAATGATGGAGGCTAGCGCGGTTTTCTTTGGAATTGAGAAATTTATTTCATGAATGGAAATGAGCAATAATTTTGTCCTATTCGCAATATCCGAATAATCGGCTGTATAAGATATGTTATAAACAGAGATGTACATAATCAAGCGACATTTTCGATAAATAAAAAACTAGAAATATATCGGTACGTTATGTGGTGATAAAAGATGCAAGTTTCTTGTGGTCTGCATGAGATAGCTATGGCTATGAATCACTTATTTGAATAATAAATGGCGTCTACGTAAGTATTTGACGTAATTTGAAGCTTCTAGCTGTTAAAAGGGGGCAGAAATTACAAAATGCTCCTTATCTGAACAGTCGGTTTGTATGGGGTATATACTACAACAATATATACTATATATGTAATCGTTTGCTGAAATTTGAGCCATCGGTTGTATGGGATTTATGCTATATATACCACCGAACTATACAATTTTTTCAGACAGCAATATATGCCGTATACGTAAGCATTTGGCGAAAATGGGGTAGAAATTACGAAAATATTTTTGTCGGAACCATCGGTTGTATGGAATATATGCTATATAAACGACCAACCTCTACGAGTTCTTCAGACAAAAATATGCGTGGTAAATTGATACTACAAAAAACTTCTACTAAATCTGTTATATGGGGGATATATGCCATAGTGGTTCGATTCAGAAAGATATCGCAAAAACTGAGGGACTAGTTTGCATTCAAACAGATAGACGCACATGGCTAAATCAACTCAGATCGTCATCCTGATCAATTCGATATGCTTATTGGTTGGTCTATCGCTTCTCCTTAAAGGACTTACAACGTTGATTCGTGATAAACTTAATGTACCATTTCATATTCATTTACTACTTTGTACAAATGCTGATGAGCGTTTTTAGTGGTAAACGCGGATGTATATTCAACTAAAATAACACTGCCATTATTCTTTTAATTGTATTAGGTTTGCGATATTTTCTCCGTATACAATTTTTTAACAAATTCGAAGCCTAATTTCAGGCACTTTAGGTGCTTAAAAATTGCATGTTAGCGGCTTCAGCAAACCATGGATTTTCGAAATAAAATTATATTAAACAAATAAAACAAAATATATAAATTAAAATGAATTATATCATCTAATTCAAAGGGGTCGTCCCGCGGAAGTGATTAAGCATACACATCGGGAAATGATTGTGCTTACACACGTTATAGATACATGCATACATATATAGATCTTTAATGAAAACAAGTTTTCGTGCAAAATTGTGTATTTAATAGAGCCGTAAAATTCGATTTACGTATCCTTATGTAAGAATATCACGAAAATTGAAACCCAAAACCTTTCGAAAATTATTCACTCATTTCTGAGTCTGGACTTTGTAAATTTTGGTGTTTGCAACTACCAAATTTTGTTAGAACTGGTCGATTTTCATTCAACTTAGAACATTAAAAGTTTTATGAAGGGATTAACTAACAAACAATACCGATAATTGAAAAATAAAAAAGAGAGTAAGTATAGCACAAAGTACATAATTATAAATTATTTTAAATAACCAATTTTCGTTTTATGTTAAAAAAGATGTTGTTAAGACGCCGTCTATATTTGTTCTGCTCCAGAGACGTGTGGTATTGACAAAGAACAGCCAAGTGGATAGTGCATCATTGAATTGTCCGTACGGATAGAATACATGAACGCAGAGACCATTGAATAAATTTTTTTTATACATTAATGCGGGTGTTTTTCTAAGTATCAGGCGAAATAGAAAATTGTAACTGGCTTTCTGCTTTTATACGAAGATCTCGAGTCGAGCTTATTGTAGAACAGCTCCGAGAATATAATAATGGGTAAGAGTGGGAAGACAAGTTTTTTCCTGATATGAAATGAGCATAAGTACCATACACCTTTCCTCCCCCTGAGTTGATATGATCAGTAGCAGTACGGCTAATACTCATTATAACCCCAAGGTTCTTCACTGTATCACTACCAGTGCTTAAAACATATATTTTAAGACTCGCCGTTTTTATAAGTTTTCGATGTCGAAAAATTGGGAGTGGGTATAATCTGATTTCTCTAATTTTCTAGTTGTACAAATATATTGTGTGTGCAGATAAGCTATTGTACTAAAAATTGTGTGAATATATACATATCGCTTATTTACTTCAATAGTGTCATAACTCAAAAAACACAATTTTCCTGGAGAGCCATTCAAAGATTTTAACTGCCATATGTTGCGCATATAAAGGCATACTTAGTTTTCATTTTTATAGCACGTGGTAAATTTTTAACTGATCACAAACATTTTTTAACAAACTTAGATCATGATATTGGGTATGTTTATATGTTATTAACTCAAAAGTCGTGTTTTTTGAGTTATGACACTATTGAAGTAAATGAGCGATGTTCTTTTTTGTTACAATTATCTTATTAACGAATGGACGGAAGGACAGACCGACGGTTGGGTATGGGCATGTTGTACATACGATTTCGCCCTTTCACAGCACCAACTCATAAAGTTTGGAGCGGTTGTGGCATTATTAGTGTTACATATAGAGAAATCAACAAAACTAAACTGGATTATACGGGTAATTCAGTTAAAAACCATAAATATTTTAAACTTTTTGTTAAGATTCCACTGACTTTGTTTGTTCCCCCCGTCCATGCTAAATTTTAACATGATATCCCCAACGCCTTTTGATTTATAGCATTCAAAACTTTTATTTTTGCCCTTGCATGCCACTTCCCCACTTGTACATTTGTGTGGCTCACTTTTTTGGGCACCTTTTAATATTTTTCTGGGAACATTGCCTTGAGATATCAAATGCACCACTGATTAATATAACTCCAGAGGATGTTGCTGTGGGCAATTTGGTGGATTGCTTGTTCTGCATAAAATATTGACCGCGTTGTTTTCGAACACTTGCACTCAATATTTTGAGCAATGGGATGTGAAGAGATCAAAAGAGAAATAAGTATAAACAGTCCACTGACTTAAAACTGATAGAAGGTGCTTTTATGCGCAGTTGCGGATGTAACTATACCGACTATTGAACAGTTTACTGTATTCACGGTGAGTGAAACTCTAGTCCACTACGTGAAACTCTAGTCCAGGTAGTATGACTCACTATTCATAACACAGCACTAAAATTGTGTTACCTTTTTCGATACGATTTGACGAAGGGAAAATTTGGGAGCCCTCTTCAATACTTACAAGTTTAAGTTAGTATAACTTTAAAAGTATAACTTTTCATTGAAACTAACAAAAATATGGCCTTAAGGCCAGAAGAAGACGTAAGTTTTTTTTTAATACTAAATGTATCAGAAAGGAATGAAAAATATGTCCTTAAGCAAAGCCATGGCCTCGATGAATTTGACTTTTAATAATTTCACATACTGCGAATTCGAATCTGGATGAACAGTAAATGATTGTTTACCTAAAAAAAATAAATAAATACAATGCGCGATATTCCTCCGAATACAATTTAGGCTGAGCTTCTCCTAGGTTCGGTAATGTGCATTCCATTTTTATAGTTCAGATTCTCATACATTTTGTCCAATGACTTTTGTTAAAATATTAGGGCAAAAAGTCATCAAGGTTTTAAGTTTAAAGCGCAATGGGGAGTCACTTAAAATTTGATAGCAAAATTCCCTCTGTTCTTTATGAATTTTCTAAATATCTCGAGCCTTGACCCATCAGCGTAATTTTGTATCATAAATATTGCATTTCCATTGGGCTAAGCCATATTTTAAGAGCCAGGTCCCTAGCTTTTCGAGCAGTTGTATCGACGTCGACATACAATCTGACATATTTATAGGATTCTAAGTAATCACATAAATATGTACGTCGCTGCCAATTTGTAGTCCTCATTTAACAGTATTACTCCTGTTGCTCACATGCAAATAATAAAACTCATATGTCATAAAAATATAACCCTTCAGCTTTTCGAAGAATTATTAAGTAAGCTACTTGTTGATTTCTTAGCTGCCTTCTTTATCTCTCAACGACCTCACGCTCTATTTTGGGTTTTCGTACTGCGAATCCCACGACCAGCTTACACAATAATAAAATTTTAAATGCAGTTAACGAATGGCTTGATAAATTTGTACGTGCCACTAATATCACAGGATTTATTTGTGTGTTTGTATTGCTGAATGTTGTTACCTACAATTCTTGTACTTGTAAATGCACATGTCATAAAATATTTTACGATCCAGTTATTCTATGTGTTAGAAATTCCTGGACTTCAAAGCAATTGAGTACTTTGCGCACAGTACCTCCGATGAATTGCGTATGCAGCACAACCTTTTACATACAAGTAGGTATGTCTATCGAATTTTTCTTAGAAGCCTGGCACACACTGGATATTTCCTAAAATAAACAGATTGTATATCTCAAATGTATTTTGAATCCTGAAAATAAAGTTATGAAGATATCCAGCTCCTACAAATTTACAATTGCAACAAAACATATATCTAGGTATATGCAAATATGTTAAATTATGTTGTGTAATTAAGCCCTTTTGCCACTTCTTAGTAACCTTCACTGATAGCATTGTGCGTAACCCTTTTGTGTTTGCATTAGCTCTGGCATATGAATGCAATTACCACCAGTATGCGAGATTTTTTTTAATAGTAATATGAATCATCATACTACCGACGATTTCACTCACTTCAGCACCAACATAAATGAGTTACGATTTTACCGCTGATGACGCGTCAAGGCCACACCAAACGCTCTGCCATTAGTGCCTTCCATTTATACACCATAAAAAGTACCACTTTATTTGAAAGTATTTGTGTTCTTGCTAGTGCTGGAACTTATCATAGATGGGCACCTTGCTCTTTATAGTTATAGTGTCAATGCAAATCCACATACAATCGCATCATAGAACTTATACAAAATTCCGATTGGCTCTTAACCACCTAAGCGATTTTGGCCGTTCCCTAACAAGCCTTTAGTGAAGTTCCCCTTCCTCTGCTTCCACACTGCCATGTCGAATGAAATACTTTCTTCACCGGAGCGCATTACTATGTAGATTAGTATTATATACTTCATTACAGTCAATACAAAAAAACGTTCCCCCTCCCCTGAAACCGCGCATGCTTCTATGCATACCGTTAGTGAGGGAGGATTTTGCTTTTCAATTGCCTACACTCAGAGAAAAACGCCGTTCTAAAATCCAGCACCACCGGACTCAATTCAAGCTTTTCATGTCCTTACTTTTTTTTCTTGAAAAAGGAATGACCTGTTCTTAAAACAAGAATCTTGTTCTTGAACTGACACCATTTTCTTGAAAAAAGATCGGCTGGTCTTGAAATATGAACAAATGTTCTATTAATGAGAACATTGTTCTTAAATTAAGTTCAAGAAAAAAGAAACGGTACAATTCGTGTGCACTACAATGTTAAATACAACATTTGGCGCAAGCTATGAAGCAGTTGTAGTGGTCCAGCGGCTATGATTTTGCCGTTGCGATCGTGTGGCGCGAGTTCGATCACCGTCAAAATTTGAATTTTTTTATGTTCTATTTTTTTAACTCTTATTTTTCGTTCAGTTCCATTCACATATGCACAGGTAATCCTCAAACTTGTTATGAAATGTTTTAAGTATATATTCAGATTGCATCAATAAGAGAAATACATGGAAAAATGCCTATTATGCGCTTTTATTCATCTTTTTAATAATAGTTTTTTTGGGTATTAACATTGTTTATTAATGACAAAAGAAATCATTATTAATAAAAAAAGTTAATAAATGGGTACTACTTGAAAAAATTACTTTCCCCACTCCCCCCAAAGATCAAGCGCAAACCGTTCTTGAATTTAATTCTATACCAAATACGAAAAAAGGGATGAAACATGGTGATTGGATTGATTTTTTGACGCAAAATTCAACTTAAGAAAAACTTTGTAAAATGGGTGTGACACTTACCATTTAAGTAGAAGGAAATGAAAAAATTCTGCAGTGCGAAATCAAAAGCCCTTGGAATCATGGCGGGAATACTGTTCGTGGTATTATATATATAAATAAATTAGCGATACCCTACAGATGAAGTTCTGGGTCACCCTGGTCCCCATTTTGGTCCATATCTCGAAAACGCCTTCACATATACAACTGAGGGCCACTCCCTTTTAAAACCCTAATTAATACCTTTAATTTGATAGCCATATCGTACAAACACATTATAGAGTCACCCCTGGTGATATCTCTAATAGGCGTTCACCTATAGAACTAAGGCCCACTCCCTTTTAAAATACTCACTAACACCTTTAATTTGATACCCATATGATACAAACACATTATAGAGTCACCCCGGTCCATCTTTATGGCGATATCTCGAAAAGGCGTCCACCTAAAGAACTATGGCCCACACCCTTTTAAAATACTCTTTAATACCTTCCATTTGATACCCATGTCATACAAACACATTCCTGGCTTACCAATGTTCATTTTCCTAAATGGTGATTTTTCCTTATTTTGTCTCCAAAGCTCTCAGCTGAGTATGTAATGTTCGGTTACACCCGAACTTAGCCTTTCCTTACTTGTTATTAATGTAGCTAGATATTTTCTAACATATTTTGTTTCCTATTCTTTTGTTAAAATGCAGGTTTTAATTGTGAAAAACGTTGGAAAATTACCGAAGAGTGGGAAAAATAATATCACTTGCAATGTTTGAGAGCACTCATAGTCACAGCAAATGTCGAATTCTTTTTCTTATGCTTTACATGATGCAAAGGCTTAAGATTACCAACTGGCGCTAGTGTCGCTCGATCTGCCGTTCTCCATAAAAATACGTGCAATCATGCATAAGATTGCGTTGAACGCATTTATATGACAAAGTTCATTGTGGCTCAGCCATTAGCTCATTTTTCATGGTAGATCAAAGTGCCCAACTACGGTGTGTACTAGTACTACATCATTTATCTAAGCTCATACATTTCTCTGAAACTACATCCTGCTCACTTCTGGCTTCTGGTTTCTCTAGATTCTAAGCCATGATTTTTGGCTATTTTTGGCTACAGCCTTATTAATGGAATTTTGTTTAGCGCGCTCCACCTATCATACCGAGGGCCCCGGGTGCAACTACCGGCCAAAATAACATCAAAAATTTAGAAACAAGCTTTTCTAATCGAGGTTGCCCCTCGGAAGTAATTGGCAAACACTCCGAGTGTATTTCTGCCATGAAAGGCTTCGTCATACTTGTTTGCAGGCCAAATGTAATGAGATACGATCAAATTAGTCGTTTCGGATTTGCGATTTGTATGGGGAAATGCGTCGTATTTTTACTTTTCCACCCAGAATGACGCATTTGATGCAGTGTAAATGTGATATAGAAACATAGTTGGCGGAACCAGTCACCTAATTAGCAGTACATCTAAGTAATTAACGAAGGTTTGCTACTGCAGCTTCATACGCAGTCTTCTACTGGTATATGTAACATGATACAGCTGCATTTTGTACATATTAAGTGGCAACAGGTGTATCTTAGATGCATTAAATAATTTTTGAAAGATGTGGTGTTACGCTTGCTGCACCATCATAAAAGAAGAAGAGATTGAGTAAAGTTGGGATATTTATTGTGCGGAAAAACATTTTTTCGTTCCTTAAAGTTTTACATATCGTCGCTGCTAACTACATACGTTCAATAACATTTTATAACACTCAATTGGATGAAAGCTACACAAACCTTGAAAGATTCAAAAGGTATTGAAAATGTAGCAGCTTTTCACAATTTTGTTGGACGAAGCAGTTTTTTTAAGCAACCTTTAGCGGTTTTGAATATCACACACACACGTTTTTTTTTATCAACCATGCGCAGAATTCTTTCTTATATTCTTCAGTATCAAAAAGTCGTTTTAAGTGAAAAGTGGACTTGGCAGCTTTTATCGTGATGGCGACAACACATAGTATCTAGGTTAAGAATACCGAATAAGCGATGTCCGACTTATCAATATCCTGAATTCGCAGATAGTTAAAATTCGCTTATTAATTTATTCATAAACCAATCAGATTCGATTATACAAAATTTTTCGTTAATCAGAACATAATAAATTTGCTTATAAACAAGTAAGGAAGGCTAAGTTCGGGTGTAACCGACCATTACATACTCAACTGCGAGCTTTGGAGACAAAATGAGGGAAAATCACCATTTAGGAAAGTGAACCTAGGGTAACCCTGGAATGTGTTTGTATGACATGGGTATCAAATGGAAGGTATTAAAGAGTATTTTAAAAGGGAGTGGGCCATAGTTCTATAGGTGGACGCCTTTTCGAGATATCGCCATAAAGGTGTACTAGGAGTGACTCTAGAATGTGTTTGTACGATATGGGAATCAAATGAAAGGTGCTAATGAGTATTTTAAAAGGGAGTGGGCCTTAGTTATATAGGTGGACGCCTTTTCGAGATATCGCCATAGAGGTGGACCAGGGGTGACTCTTGAATTTGTTTGTACGATATGGGTATCAAATTAAAGGTACTAATGAGGGTTTTAAAATGGTGTGGTAGTTGTATATGCGAAGGCGTTTTTCGAGATATCGACCAAAATGTGGACCAGGGCGACCCAGAACATCATCTGTCGGGTACCGCTAATTTATTTATATATGTCATACCACGAACAGTATTCCTGCCAAGATTCCAAGGGCTTTTGATTTCGCCCTGCAGAACTTTTTCATTTTCTTCTACTTAATATGGTAGGTGTCACACCCATTTACAACGATTTTTCTAAAGCTATATTTTGCGTCAAAAAACCAATCCATTACCATGTTTCATCCTTTTTCGTATTTGGTATAGAATTATCGCATTTTTATCATTTTCTGTAATTTTCGATATCGAAAAAGTGGGCGTGGTCATAGTCGGATTTCGGCCATTTTGTATACCAAGATAAAGTGAGTTGATCATGAGTTGAGATAAGTACGTGAACTAAGTTTAGTAAAGATATATCAATTTTTGCTCAAGTGGGCGTGGTTATAGTCCGATATCGTTCATTTTAAATAGCGATCTGAGATGAGTGCCCAGGAACGTACATACCAAATTTCATCAAGATACCTCATAATTTTCTCAAGTTATCTTGTTAACGGGCAGACGGACGGATATTGATGATTTTGATATATGGAAGTCTATATCTATCTCGATTCCTTTATACCTGTACAACCAACCGTTATCCAATCAAAGTTAATATTCTCGGTGTGCAAAGCACGCTGAGTATAAAAACTGAGTAATCACAACCTGCTTAATCAAAAATCTTAAATTTATTATGCAGTTTTTTTTATTTATGTGAAGGACTCATCATTTAAAGCGAAACTATAAACACAGTGCATAAAATTCGTGAGATCTTCAAAGTTTTTAACAATATCTAATAAATTTTTCATTAACCGATGCATTGTACATTTACAAGAGTAGTAAGACACGCAAGAGAGTTTAGCAACCATTAGTGTTTTACACTGGGATATATCAATCGGAGGTATCTCCAAAAGTGAGACCCAGATGATCTTAGAAACTGCTCCCACAGTGTGGGCGTCAAGCAAAACTTTCACTTAAGAATCCCAACCGATTTCGGGGATATGAATAAAAATCTTGACCTAAAAGATCCAAAAAAGGTTTTACTAGGCATCTGAAACGATAAGCACTAATACGCTTCCCAACGCAGCCGGTTCTATGTACCGGAGCGATTCGGGATATTTCCCGACCAAGGGCTGTCATTTCAGTGTAACTCCATTTAATTAGTTACGTCCCTCCCACAAATTGTCATCCTCCCAGCAGAAAATTGCAGTGGGACTGCGCCGTATTCTTTTGCTTCTGGAAGGTATTGAACCCGATCCGTGACCTGCACCTGATCCTAGTCCAGAGAAATGGTTTTGCTTCGTTTGCTGGAAAAGAATCTTTGATGTTCTGGGCTAGACCCCAAAACCCGTCGTAACTTTTACAAATCTTTTGTGGCACCTTGCTGTTTCACGCCCAAGGGCGTCCCGTAGTCTGCACCTTAGCGCTGCCCCCCAACCTTCTAGCAGCTCCGCTGCTCAGCAAGCCCCAACAAGTACACGCTGCTGCTCGCGCCCCAGGAGCCAGCAGCTCATACGGCCGCTCCTAATCATAACTACAATCTCCGTAGTAGAATAGGTAGCAATGCCGAGCATCAGCCCCTGCCCCTGTCTTCTTCTCCCTCTCTTTCCGACATTATCACATGAGTAGGTCAGGGAAACAGACTCTCAGTCCCTACCACCTTGTGCACCGTTTTCCAGCACAGAATATATATGTTTGCGACATCTGTCTAATGCAGTTCCTGTCTTGGATGGTGCCACTTCCCTAATTTTCTGTTCTCAGGGACGGCAACCCCCCGACAGGCTTCATCGCGCCATGCTGCCAGGCCGCAAACCAACTACACCAAGTACTCCATGCTTACTTAGGGACGTCCAGTCCCAGGGCCACAACAGCACGTGCGTCCTGGCCTCCATCAACTCAGGCGTAGTCACCCGTGTGTTACCCCCAGAGTGT
>JARSSU010012007.1:0-16917 GCA_029619165.1 Eurosta solidaginis
TGGAAACGTAGAATGAAGCTTGTGGTGGTGCTGTTATGACTACAGCTAATGATATTAATTCAATTGACATTAATTTCATTTTTATAGTTTATAATTATTAAAGGTTGCGTTAATGCTAGAACAAGTACATTGATTTTACGTGAGAGGGAGGGAGGGATGGCCTGAAGGTTTAATGTGGCCACATAAATCGTTCCCAAGATGGTCGGGCTAGCACTTTAATGGTGCTGTGTTACCGGAGCGTACCAGATCGGTATCCGGCTAAAGGGCCATCACATCGATAACACTCCCCAAAGCCTTCGGGGAGCAACCTTATTGCTACAAAAACAACAACAACATTGTGTCCAAATCCCGAAAAGGAAACTATAAAATTTGTGTCAGTGAAATGATAATTATTGCTTTTGGTTGTTAGTTTTGAGGCATCGTCATCGAGCTCCTTCTGATCGTATATGCCGGTTCTTTTGCATTCTTTTACATGCATAAAGTGCCGTTGAAGCCTTCCTCACCCTCTCCTCCACGTTGAGCTTCCATGACAGCTTACTGTCTAGGATCATTCCTAGATATTTTGTGCAAGGTTTCTCCCGTAGGGTCGCCCCTCCTAACTTAGGCCTGGTCCAATTAGGGACCTTGTACCTCTTTGTAAACAAGACCATATGCAACGTCATCTGCGTAAACCGTAAGTTTTTCTGGTCCCTCGTAGAATCCCCTAAGCAGTTGGTTAATGACCAGCGTCCACAGCAGAGGTGATAGCACCCCTCCCTGCGGAGTGCCCTGTCCACTAATTTCGTGGCCGCGTACAATCCCCATTGCGATGTAATCTTACTGCAGTTTAACATGCAGTCGATCCATCTGGGTAAGGCTGGATGTACTTTAACGTAATTAAGACCATCAATAATCGCCCATTTAGAAAGCCCCGGCAATGCTTAAGAAGACTTCTAGAGCATATTCCCTATATTCCAGGGCTTTTTAAACGGTTTTATTTAGCTTGAGTTGACAGGCTGCACGGCCGCATGCACGGCCGTTGTGAACGAATCTTGTAATTGAAATTTAAGTAACTTCCGATAAGCTACAAGCTTGAAACTTGGAATATAGTTCAGAACCCGATGACAATGCAATAATAAGAAAAAAATCGCCGCTAGGTGGCGCATGGATCGAGATATTCACAAAAATCGTATTTGTTGTCCGATTTGGCTCATATTTGGAACATATAATACATACAAGAATAGAAAGCGACTATCACAAAAAAATCGCCGCTAGGTGGCGCAAGGATCGAGATATTCACAAAAATCGTATTTGTGGTCCGATTTGATTTGGTCCATACTTGGAACACATAATACATACATGAATAGAAAGCGACCTATGATGCCCGATTTGGCTCATATTTGGAACAAATATTAGCATACAGTCCGGTAGAAATGACATCAAAATATTTTGGAGTTGGAGTAGGGACAAGCATATGTGGCGCAGAGTCGAGTAAAGTCTTTGGAAGGATTATGTATTGAGGACTTAGGTTGTTACAAATTGTCAGGAAAGAGTCCTTGTAATAATGAGTCACTAAATGAACTAAATAGAATGAGAAATAATATGCAATTAAATAAAGACTAAAAAACTTGAAAATAAAATAATTTAAAAAAATTTTTTATAATTATTCGGTTTTATTGAAAACAATACTTACATGAAATAATAAAAATACGAAAAGCTAGAAAATAATTAGGTAGGTCCTAGGTACTAGTCATCACACTCCTCATCAATCTATGGCATTGATCAGACAATTAAATAAAAGCGTTGGACCAGTAACCAGTACCTTCCAATCCTGTGTCGGTATGTTCGGATTCTGATTCTGCAAAAGTCGCAGGTATCCTCCGACTTCATCACGCATGGTATCCATACCTTAACTTTTGGTACCTTGGGGATTTGCGCTTTGTCCACCATCTCAAAACGCGCGTTCGTGCCCTGCCTTTTGGAACCACTTCCTCCAGCCACGCGGCTACAAATCGTCGCGATGGGCACGCTTTCTCTTGCATGACACCCCCGATCAAGGGGTTGGCAGTTCTGGTCACGACTCCCGCCGCCCTCTTGAGGCGATTAAACGCGTAGATGCTCCTGTCCTACAGCTCCACCTTTCACTAGTCATCTGTGCGCTAGGAGACGGCTAAGCCCTCACACCAGTCAGTGACAGCTTTGCATCACTTATCTTCTCGAGAAAAGCATGCGTCTCAGTGTTAGTCCCTTTGGCACTCCGAGAAAGCCGGATCTAGCAAATTTTAGGGTGTAATACAGTCGGTAGGGTAATGCCATATGTCGCTTTGGCGCGATCATGTTTTAAATAGGTCCTCCGACTCGCAGCTTGAGTTGGTGACAATATCAGTTTCGCGAGGCGACCATACTGTCTTAGAGCTTTGGCGCTAGCGTTTGTCTTTTATGGGACTAAAGCCTACATCGATGTAGGAAACAATAGCATAGGCGTAGAAGCAATAGTGACTCCTGGTGGTAAAGGTAGCTATTGATATGTAGAAGTTAAGCAGAAGTTTGAATATGAGTTTTTTTAAGTTATAGCAAAAAAAGCGTTGAGGATTTTTAATATCTTACCAGGTACCTTCGTACATGTTTCTAAGAATGAAGAATAAAACCTATTCAAACTCAATTTTCACCAGGACAAAGCCGCTGAGACTTCGCTATACTTTAACATACAATACGTTACCCCATTTTAGCACAACTATCATTTTTTGATTTTATTAAATTTTATAAAATGTTTCTTCCTCTACAGTTCTATTTCGGTATTGGATGGTCAATATGGCTTTCGCATTTTCTCCATCAATAACTGTGAAAAGGTGGAAGAAATCTATGCGTGTAAATCTCACATATTATCTTGGTCGAGCGTTTCTTCAATAGCTCTCTAGTGGTGATGGTGACAGCAGAGAAACCCAACTGTTTACAAATGTTACACTTCAAAAAGAATCAAAATATCTGCCATTGCGTCTACGGCTCAAATACCCACAGTATATGAATGAATCGATTGCACCTAATTGTCTGCCTAACGGATAGTATACATATTCATCAAATCGAAAATATTGCACCAAACGAACTGGGTCTGAATACTGAAACAGTACACATATTCAAAATCGATGAGGAGGCTGTGATGATGGTATAGGGTGAGTTGTTGAATAACATACGAAAACCACTTTAACCCATCTATATATTTGCATTACAGCTAAAGCTTTACAAACAGCAAAAATTGCTGGCGCCAAGCAATTGGATGGTGTAAAGTTAGAAACTGCTGTTGTAACAGCTGCCACCGACACAACGGTTATCTCTACTCCGCCGAGTAGCGGCTCGTCCAACTATCTATCGAAGACAGTATAATCATGTCTTTTGCCAACACAGGTTAGCGATGTGCTTGCACAGAAAATATTTCAATTGGAAAACAAAAACCAATTAAGAGAGTTTATGTTATTATTAAAGTACTTACTTTTCTTTATATCAACTGTATTTATTTAGGTTGCAATTTCATGTGCATATATAATAAGGGATGTCGTATACGATTGCTGTCGGCATTAGATTTGAAACCAATCAATACTCCTGCTAAGGGTTGCAGAATTATTGCTTGAATGATTAGATTTAGAACAATAATAAGTCTGACTCAATTACAATTCGTACATTTTTAAGTTCATCAAATTACGACAGCAATCGGATTCCACGACACCTTTGAATATTCTTATCTGAAAAAAGAGTAAACCTAATCTGAATTTCACTAAGCTTTAAGTTGTAGATTATTTAAATAATTGGAGTTTTTTCTGAAGCTTAAAATTATTTTCTGTTCGCTTGGAAAAGATTTCAATTGGAAAATAAAAACCAATAAGGCGAGTTTATTTATTACTAAAATTCTTACTTTTCTTTTTTATCAACTGTATTAATTTAAGTTACAATTTCATGTACATATATAATAAGGTATGTCGTGATACGATTGCTGTTGGAATTAGATTTGAAACCAATCAATACTCCTGCTAGGGTTGCGGAATTATTGCTTGAATGATTAGATTTAGAACAATAATAAGTCTGACTCAATTACTAGTCCTACATTTTTAAATTCATATTTTACTTTACTTTATTACTTTAAAATTCAATTACGACAGCAATCGGATTCCACGACACCTTTGAATATTCTTGATCTGAAAAAAAAGAGTAAATCGAATCTGTTGTTGAGTAAATTGATTCAAATAATTGGAGTTTTTTCTAAAGCTTAAAATTATTTTCTGCTCGCTTAGAAAAGATTTCAATTGGAAAACAAAAACCAATTAAGCGAGTTTATTTATTATTAAAGTACTTAATTCTTTTTTATATAAACTGTATTAATATAAGTTCCAATTTCATGTACATATATAATAATGAAAAATAATAAATATTGAAAATTCAATTTTTTTGGTTCATATTTTATTCATATGGCTGCTCCAGGTAAAGTAAATCTGCAGGTAAAATTCATGTTATATTGCGGTTATATATATGGTAAAACGGCAGTAAAATTGATTATCAAATGACTCGAAAATGTAGAGTGAAATGGCGGAGAATATGACCGCCATTTGACGAGCATTGTGACGTGTGTGAACAGCACAGTACTATGCCCACATCCTATAAGTGGGAGCGGAATGCACAATCACATAAATAGGTACGAAATGGGAAAAAAATGTAAAAAATCTACTCTCGCTAGTGCAAACGTGACTAAAATTTAACAAGGGCCGTGACCGCACAATAACGGTCAAACGATAATCACATGACGTGGAGCGTTTGTGCAGGGTGTTGTTCGTTCACAGTAGACAACGGGTGTTACAGCAATTTGGAAACAGGGTGACATTTTTATAATTTGTTAAAGCTGCTGTTACACTATCCGCCATTTTATTCTCAAACCGCGTGAGTAGAGTCCTTAATAACCACGGTTGAGTTTGGGAAAACCGAACTTGACGCCATTGTGAATGATAACTAAGTGTGATATCTTCTTCATAGACGTCAAAATTCCAAAGTGATTGGATCACCCGATTTGTAATTGACTATCGCTGTCTCATTCTGTATCTTTCTATCACCCGCTGAAGATAGGCGCCACCATATTGAACAACCTGTCAAACGCTAAAAAGTAGCCATATTGAACATCCTGTCAGGCATTTGACAGATAGATATCACACTTAGTCATCATTCACAATGCTGACGCGACGACGTCACAAAACGAAGTGTCAAATTCATTTGCATGCGAGAATTGTTTGCAAATTATAGCCATCATCCCGTCGCAAAGATCCTGAGTCAGATAAATAATTTTGCATGTAAATGCAACAACAACGATTTGAGCCAGATAATCCAGATAGAAGTCTATTTAATTTTGTGAGCCGGATAATTTGTTAAGTTCTTATCTTTAGTTTCTACCTACTTTTCTAAAACAGATGTCACTGCTTGGCCTCTAACCGCATGAGTTAAATGAAACACAGCGGCGACATCTGCCTATCACAACTCATGTGTACAAAGATATCAAGACCTCTGCAGAGCATTCACATGAGAATTGAGCGAGATACGAAGCTAGAAAACCCATGGAATGATTGCTACTGATTCACCGTTTTTAACAATAAAAGTCGCTAAAAATTAACAAACCAACTTAATCTTCCTTCTCTTCTCTTCTCTTCTCTCTCTTCTCTTCTCTTCTCTTCTCTTCTCGTTCTCTTCTCTTCTCTTCTCTTCTCTTCTCTTCTCTTCTCTCTCTTCTCTTCTCTTCTCTTCTCTTCTCTTCTCTTCTCTTCTCTTCTCTTATCTTCTCTCTCTTCTCTTCTATCTCTTCTCTCTCTTCTCTTCTCTTCTCTTCTCTCTCTTCTCTCCTTCTCTTTTCTTCTCTTATCTTCTCTTCTTTTCTCTTCTCTCTCTTATCTTCTCTTCTCTTCTCTTCTCTACTCTTCTCTTTTCTCCACTTCTATTTTCTACGCTGCACGGAAAAAGCGACAATAGTACCGACCGAATAACTTTGAAACAGTTAGAAAAGTTAACTTCTGCTTTGGATTTGAATCTTGTCTGTTTTCATAAACTATAAGTTCCTAGAGTTCCGAGGGCCTATTCAGTAACTACGAGTTTTTAAATGTACATTTTTCTTCATACAAATTATATGAAGAAAAAATGTACTTTTAAAACTCACAGTAACTGAATAGGGCCCCTGGATGCTATTTTGTGATTTTTATGACCCCTCAAACCCCTCAGAAAACTATTTGTGGTACGCTATTCAAAATATTCGCGATACACTTTTTATATATACATTTTGGGCGCTAGGTGTAGGATCAGATGAAAAGATATTAGTTGTGTAAGTGGTGCGTTGTAATCTGTTGTATATTTACATATATATATAATATATTATATATATAATGAAAAAAAAATTAACAATATATATATATATATATATATATATTTGACAATCTGAGCAAAAGGTATGTTTGTTGCTCATGGTTCAATTATGTTAGTTGGCTCATCTCATCAGCTGATTTTATTTATGTCATTGCATGGTCGAAGGGATTGTCAAAAGGAGATGGCAAACTCAAAATCAAACCAACACATTGCCAACATTTTACTTACACAACAAAAACTGCTAAGTTTTATGTTTCCATTCCATACCATTCGCACCACACCAATACACAGATTTTGACAATTTGAACAGACATATTTTGTTGCTTACAGATGAGCCAACCTGTATATAATTGAACCACGGTTGTTGCTGTAGAGATGAGCCGACCATATAGTTGAGCTATGAGTAAACCAACCAGGGAGTCATCGAGTAATTATCAGAATGTATACCTGCACTGGGCGGCTGTTCAAAAATTTGGCGGGTTTGTCCATCCCTATTTTGAGTAAGCTTCGCATATTGTTTTGGATTATACAGAAATGCTGCCTGAAATATTATTGATAGCTGGAATGAAATTATTGCTGATTGTAAAATGGTGGAATCCGACCTGAAAAACCCTACAGAAGCTTGGCTAACTAACGTCCTTATAAATTATCTAAGGATGTTTGGATATCGTATTGTAATTACAAGTAATGAAGATTGCATACGAGAAAATAGTTATTCTTGATAGAATTAGTACGACTTTATTGACCATATTTATAAAATTACTGATAAAACGTTTTACATTACGTTCTATGATTTGCTCAGACCAAGTATGTGATTAAAACCTACCGCATTAAATTTTTTTTATTAACGCATGTTAATTGCAGCTCCTAAAAAAACTTCGCATATGTTGGGGATTCTTGAATTATCTATACTACCTCAATTTATTTAAAACTGAAGTTTTAAAATGGCTTCGGATCGATTGAAAGAACGTCAAGAGTTGGGGGCTGAGTTAAAATACACGGTTGAGGATAACATAAACGGCATAGTAAGTCCCAGCAGGTACGTAATACATACCATATATAAGCAAACGAAGTGTAATTACTATACATACTGCCCCCAGCGGGTTAGGGGGCTTAGATATATCCGCGACAGTATGCCTGTCGTAAGATGCGACTAAAATACAAATATATTCAGGCGTTATGTAGTGCACCCTCGTCAAGGGTTGCCAGCGCAATATATAGCTTCTCCAACCCAATTGCCAACCCCACATATCCGTGGCGAATCGGCTGCATAACAACCGAGGCGATGGCGATCCCATGGATCTAGGATTGGGGGTGGCCTAGAAGACCGCATGTGGTCATAACTAATCGATCCCGATATGGTTGTTGTAGCGAAAAGAACCCCCGAAGGCTTTGTGAGTGTTTGATGTTGATGGTCCTTCGCCGGATGCCAAGCCCATCATTACCTTCCAGCAGCTCTTCTGCTGAGCAAGCCACAACATGTACCCGCAGCTGCTCGCGCCCTACGCGCGCACAGCTCATACGGCTGCTCCCACTCATAACTAAATCTCCGTAGTAGAGTTGTTGTGGTGTTGTTGTTGTTGTTTTAGCGATAAGGTTGGTCCCGAAGGCTTGGTAGTGTTATCGATATGATGGTCCTTTGCCGGATAGAGATCCGGTACCACAGCACATTAAGGTTGCTAGCCCGACCATCTCGGGAACGATTTATGTGGCCACACTAAACCTTCAGCATGTCCTCCCTCTCCACCCAAGTTCCATGAGGAGCTTGGGGTCGCCAGAGCCTCGTCTGTTAGTGAAACAAGATTCGCCTGAAGGGTTGCGCTACACACCCCTTGAATCTAGTATTTAATCACCTCTTACGACAGGCATACCTACCGCGGGTATATTCTGACCCCTTACCCGCTGGGGTCCGTAGGAGAGTCGGCAGCAATACCGAGCATCAGCCCCCATCTGCTTCTCCCTCTTCTCCGCAGCAATATTGTAGGTCCCTCTTAGTCCTACCACCTTTGCACCGTTTGCCAGCACAGAATATATATGTTGCGTCATCCGCCCAATGCAGCTCCAGCCTTGGACGGTGCCACTTTCCTAGATGTTCTGGTCTCCGCGACGGCAACCCCCAGACGGGTTTCATTGCGCCGTGGTGCCAGGCCGCAACCCAACTACACGGGTACCCCAATGCTTACCCAGGGCCACAACAGCAATTGCGTCCTGCCTCCTCAACTCAGCGTAGTCACCCGTCACGCCTAAGTGACGACGTCTCCCCCGCTGCATTTCAGAATTCTGCAGTTAAACTGTAATGGATTGACTGGAAGATCACGGAGATAGCCGATTTCATTAAACGGCATAACATCCGTATCACTGCGATTCAGAGATAAACTCACGGGATTCAAGGGTTGTGTAGCGTAATATATATATCTTCTCTATCCCATTGTCAACCTCACCTTCGAGCGCGAATCCCGTTTCACTAACAGACGAGGCTCTGGCGACCCCAAGTCCTCATGGAACTTGGGGGTGGGGAGGGAGGGATGGCCTGAAAGTTTAATGTGGCCATATAAATCGTTCCCGAGATGGTCGGGCCAGCACCTTAATGGTGCTGTGTTACCGGAGCGTATCGGATCTGTATCCGACAAAGGACCATCACATCGATAACACTCCCCAAAGCCTTCGGGGAGTAACTAATTGCTACAACAACAACCAACAACAGGATAAACTCACAGCAAGATCTGCTCTGCAGACCTGTTCTTGGTATAATGTCCACAGAAAAGATCGCGAGAGTGGAAATGTCTTCTCCCCCCCTCTTTTCCAGTAGCAATCGTGTAGGTCAGGGAAACAGACTCTTAGTCCCTACCTCCGTTTGCCCGTATGCCACCGTTTGCCAGCACAGAATATATATGTTTCCGACATCCGCCAATGCAGCTCCTTCCATGACGGTGCCACTGTCCCTAGATGTTCTGGTCTCCGCGACGCAACCCCCGACGGGTTTCATCGCGCCATGTTGCCAGGTCGCAACCCAAATACCGGGTACCCAATGCTTGCCAAGGACGCCAGTCCCAGGGCCACAACAGAAATTGCGTCCTGGCCTTCCACAACCCAGGCGTAATCACCCGTCACTTACCCTAGAGTGGCGGCGTCTCCCTCATGCACTTCAGAATTCTGCAGTTCATGTAATGGACTAACTGGAACATTACGGAGATAGTCGATTTCATGAAGCGGCACAACATCCGCATTGCTGCGATTCAAGAGACTAAACTCACAGCAAGATCTGCATTACAGACCTGCTCTGGGTATAATGTCCACAGAAAAGACCGCGAGAGCGCTTCCCAAGGCAGTCGGTTCTATGTACCGCAGCGACTCGGGGGTTTTTCCCGACCAAGGACTGTCATTCAGTGTGACCCCATCTAAATTTGTTTCGTCCCTCCCACAAATTGTCATCCTCCAGCAGCTCCTTGCAGAAGGACTGCTCCATATTTCTTACTCCGGAAGGCATCGAACCCAATCCGGGTCCGTCTCCTGACCCGGTCCTGAGAAATGGTTTTGCTACATCTGCCGGAAAAGAATCTTTTTAGGACGGTCATACTCTGTTCAGTGTGTATCGTGCAAGGGGTGTTGCATCGGACAGGTTGTTCTGGGCTTGATCCAAAACCCGACGTCCACGTAACTTTTATAAATCTTTTGTGGCTCCTTGCTGTTCACGCCCAAGGGCGTCCTGTAGTCTACGCCTGCATCGACCGCAGGGACAATGTCTTAGAACGTCAAGGCTATCTGTCCGGTCAGGCGATGCAAACCTAGAAATCATCAACATCTACATCCCTCCTGCCACCTCTTGCCCAGTGGATACCGCCCTAATATCAGGCTTACTCACTGGCAACAATCGCATATCCTAGGTGATTTCAATGCCCGTCATGATCTATGGCATTCAAACTTGCGGGCGGACAGTAGGGGTGAGATGTTGGCAGATCATATAGAAGACACGACGTTCTGCACAATAACGAGGACGCACACGTATGGTAGGGAAGCTGGTCACAGCTCGCCAGTATATCTCTATCGTTGAGCGCAGAACTCGTAACTGCGTCAACTGGCAGCCGATGTAACGGTGGCATCCGACCACACTCGCCATACTTATTCGCTTGAGCGTACCGCCGACTTCATCGTCACTGAAAAAACGCACTTTCATAAACTTCAAAAAAGGAAGTGGGAAGCAATAAATCTTTACAGCAGCCGCTTTGCTGCCCTCCTATCCCGACTGATCCCGCCAAGGGAGCGTGCCTTCCGTAAGGTCATTAAATCCGCTCGGCACATTTCATTCCCGCCGGGAGAATTCCCGAAATCGGCCCACTTCCGGCGGAGGCGCAAACTTAGCGAGAAAACGTGACCTTATAAGACAGCTTGATCCAGGCGACCCCAAATAAGGAGGATGAACACAAGCGGGCGAAATGGGAGGAGCACCTAGAGGTTGTACCTCTACCGGTGTGGGTAAAACTTTGGTCCACCGTAAAGTCTATCGAATCCGACTAAGCACAAAGACAAAGTTTCCAGTGCCGTCGACGCGAAAAAATGTGCGAGCGCTTCCTGCCGACAATATATAATGCATCCTACGGTCGACAAGATAGACGGAGAGCCAATAGACAGCGCACATAAACACAAATTCAGCGCGTCACCAATCACCATCACCATCACCGCTAAAGAGGTTGAGGACGCCATTGGTCATGCTAAACCATCCAAAGCAGTGGGCCCAGACGGCATAGCCATGCCGATGCTTAAAAGCCTAGGGAAAGAGGGTTTCAAATATTTAGCGCATGTCTTCAATCTGTCGTCTTTCCACCTTTGTCGATAGCCTGAGAAATGTGATGGCCAAGGTGGTCCCCAGACTAGCTAAGCCTGTAACCAGCTATACACTAGTGAGTGCGTATCGTCGATATCCTCTCCTATCGCCAGTGGCAAAGACGCTTGAGCCATTTTGTGCTCCCTCCAGCAAATTTGTCAGCTGGAGCCCCTCATCAGCATGTGCTTCAGAAAACTCCATAGCAGCCTACCACCGCGCTAACTGCCATTAGCGCCCAGATAAATTGCTGTGCAATTGTAGCGACACGAGCCATGCAACCAACCAGGAGCATTAAACAAGCGGTGCCACAGGGTGTGTCCTATCCGCCACTTTTGTTTAATTTCTACATATCTAAGCTACCTTCACCACCGGAAGGAGTCACAATCGTTCCTACGCCGATGACTGCCACAATAGTGCACAGGCCCAGGCCAAGATCGATGCGCTAGCCAATAAATAAACGTCTACCTTCCTGATCTCTCCAGTTTTTCGCCTCGCGAAACTGGCATTATCACGGACTAAATCTTCCTGCGACCTTATTTACAACAGGACGCAAATGTCGACCATTATTGAACATCCACGTCGATGGCACTACGCTACCGACTGTCCTACACCCAAAATCTGGGTGTGACGTTTGATCAGGATCTACATTTTGGTGCGCACGCAGCCGCAATTGTCCGAGAATCAGAGCCGTAATAAAATCCTCAAATCCCTTGCGGCATTACCTGGGGAAAAGATAAAGAAAACGCTCATGACCACATACAAAGCAATTGCCAGCCGATTACGTGCTACGCGTCACCCATATGGTCGCCAAGGCCTAAAAAACACCCACTGGAAGAAACTACAGGCCTGCCAAAATACTGCTCTCAGAATCGCCACGGGCTGTCTTCTTATGTCCCCAGAACACCATCTGCATATGAGGCGAGAATACTCCCATCAGGGAGAGAAATGAGATGCTGACCAAACAGTTTCTGTGAATACCCAGAAACCTGGCATCCAACAGACATCTGATTGACGAGCAGCACCGCATAGGGGCCTAAGGAGTCATCTCCGTAAGCATTTTGAGGAAATACGGCACCTGAGAACCCAGCCGTATGAAGCGAAAAAAACACAAGCAGGTCCTTGGTGAACTCCAAGACAGGCGTCGGACCTTTTGTCGGGAATTGCCCGGTGAATCCAGTACTGAAGAAAATATCCAAAACTCGCGAAGAGGAACGCATACTCCCAGGGAAACGCGTGTCACTCTTGCTCAACTTCGTTCTGGATACTGTAACAGGTTAAACTCTTACCTATCCAGAATCAACCCCGACATACAAAATGTATGCCCCGCTTGCAATGTGTCCCCACATGACACCAACCATCTCTTTATTGTAATGTGGAACCAAAGCCTCTAAACACCCTTCCCTATGGTCCACCCCTGTTGAAACAGCAAGTTTCCTTGGACTCCCGTTAGAGTATATTGATGACAATTTGTGATCGGTCGCGGCTATTAGGTGGGGCGAGCATTGCTACAGACAAGAACACACGAACTTGCGTGCTGCACACAAACAGCCCCTGACACGTGTAACCATCTTTTACCCGTGGCTAAGAGTATCTTGACCGTTCTGAGATCAAATGCTGTACGAAATATGCAGCAGATCGGAGTCTGGGACCGGGTTAAGTTCAATACCTTCCCGGAGCTGGATGAGTATGGCGCAGGACGATATGAAGCAATCCATCTGCAAGACCTGCTCCGGGGCGTGGATAAGGCAATTTGTAGATGACCGCGAACAGAATATAAATGGGTGTTGCACTGAAATGATGGCTCTTGGTCGGGAAAAAATCCATAGTCGCCGCAGTACATAAACCGGCTGCCGTGGGAAGCGTAATATGAATGCCATATGACGCACCAATGGCCAGAATTGCGCAATAGATACTGGTATGACTTTTGTCGTATGCGAAACGATGTCAACCCTTTGCCGAGCCGATTATAAGGGTTGTTTGTTATGTCGAGAGTAGCTTCATTAGGTTTGTTGCGCTCGTCCCCACTCAATGTATCATTTTGGGGAGCACCACGGCCAAATGAGTAGATACTCCGAATTGATATAAAATTTCTGATGGACACCTTGACACCCTGCCCGTAGTTCCCATGAGAGCTTGAGCCGCCAGAGCCTCGCCTGCTAAATATCTGTATGACACATGTCACTATTTTTAACAAAATATATAACTTAATAACCGTTATTGTAAAATATTATATAGATTCAAGAGCAGTGATGCTCTTTCCAAACAAATACCAATACAAGAAATGAGCTGAAAGCTCTTAATTCTCAAGTAGAACACGGTAAGGGCCAGTTACAGCAAAAAAAGGATGCTATGACAGAATTGGGAACAAAAATTGACGCATGTAAAGCTCAAGTACGCAACCTAAAGAGGCAAATCGTACCTAACGACGAAGGACAAGAATTACAAACGTGAGTCAAATTGTAATATGATTTTGTCGTATAATGTGCTTTCCTCCAAACAAATACTATAGGCATTCTATGCACATGCAATTAAACTCTTTAAAAATTCTTATTCAAATGTAATACCAATTCCACACAGAGAATTATTTAAAAGTTAGTAAACTTTTCTTCATTGATACAAGTTTCACACAGAGAGTTGAATGAAATAACATTGGTCGACGGCCAAAATTGACCAGAGACGCCGTTATGAAATTCGTATGTAAAAACCACCCCCTGATTTCGAAAATCGAGTTCATTTTTGATTCTATGGTACCGTTTTGAGATATTGCAATTTACCGTTATTCGAAAAAACCAAAAAGATGGTTCCCTTTAATTAACGTATATCTCACGAACGGGTCAAGCAATTGCATCATACATTGTTTTTGCTCAACCAGATAGTTTTCGAGATATTAGCTTGTCATTCAGATTTTGTTTTTTTTATGAAAAAATATAAAAAAAATTAAGATATTTTTTCTTTACGTAAAGCTCTGTTTAATTAGAAAAAAGATAAGCTATCATCGAAGAAAATCGATGCAAAACTACGTAAGTTATAAGCGATCAATAAAATACCCACGTTGCGCAATTTCAACGTATACCTCAAAACGTATGTATGGTATAAAGAAGATGAAATATCTAGCTATGCTCTGTTTCTATTTAGTTAAAAGTTCAATTATGAATGAAATTACCCATATTTTTAATTTTTGTATAAATTTATTTATGTTTATACTATATTCTAACAATCTTTATCTTAATTTGATTTTACTATGTAGTCGAAATATTATGTGTTCTACTTTGACGCTTATTCAGTTTAGGATAGGTTTCTCTTATGAGAAACCAGCAGTAATCAACCATCATTGTGACGTCCCAGAATCCTTAATATCGATTCTCAATTAATTTCATTTGCTGATGAAACCTTGTCGCCATGTTCGTCACTTTCGTCGCAAAGATTTGCCGGAAAAAGCTCAAATGTGAGTGCAGTGTAGTGCCAAAATAAATGCATTAAAATAAATTGTAGATGGCAACCCTCTTTAGAAATGTGCAAGATGCAACCATACATCAGATGCACTTGGCATCACTAAAATTGTTAGAGTCGAGCAATTTGGAGAGTTTCTGATTGGTTGAAACTGCCGTTGTTCGACGCCATGATTTTATTTTGGATGCCATCATTAATTTCGTTGCTAAGCAACGAAGAGAAAAACTGCCGAGCTACAGGTTGGCGTTAGCGGCAGTTTTCAGTTTCAAGTGAACCGGCAGCTGCATAAGTACGATAATTTATACGTAGATAAATTATACGGTGTTAAAGAGACTAAGTATTAAAAAGCTGTGTAAGGTACTAGAAAGGAAGTGTTAAATATCATTGTAAAGAAAGAACTAAGTGTGCAATTTTAAATAAAGTTTAAACGGAGAAATATAAAGAAAATAAAAACAGTTTTTATTAATTTGGAAGAAGAAAAAATTTGAAGGTGAGAGTGTGCGCCTGGCCAGCCAAGTGTGCGCGTCAGACATTTTATAGGATCCATAAAATGGATCCTCCACAGCAGAAAGTGATTTTAAGGACATATTTACGCCTGGAAAGAAAATATTAGTTAGGTAAACAAGTTACTCGACTCGGTAAACTCGACTCTTTCCGGCCAATCCTTTCTGACGTAGTGGTCCTTACGAGCTCGGCTATCCCACTTGCAGAGGAAGCAGCAGTGCTTGGTGTAGCCAATTTGTAGACCGCATAGCATTGCAACGACTTTGAGATTAGAACATATTTCCAATCATGCTCTTCATATTTGATAAATTGAGTAGTTTTTGCATTTCCTCGTAGGTTTCCTTTGTATTTACTGATGTGCTATCGGGATAGAAGGCTTTTTGTTACCAATATGCAATAATACAGCCTTCAAACTCAGTTTATTGCTGTCTATGAACAATCGCCACTCTTTTGAATCATATGTTTGACCAAACTCTTTGAATAAACCAGGAATGTCGTTGCAGTAGCATATACTGTCTTTCTTGGTATAGTGTTTGGAAAGTGGTTCGTGACAAGTTCTACAATATATTATTTTAACATCGGATGACACAAATTTAAATTATTGCATACGAGAAGTGTGGATCTCGGCCTTTTCCTTGGATAGTTCCAAATCTCTTATCCAATCATTAAGTTGTGCTTGTGACAGAACGTTTCTCTCGTTTCCATGCTAAATTCAGTACAACTTGATTCCCGCACTCAGATTTTACTGTACACAATGGACTGGATCCGCAACTGCCGTTGAATGTAGTACTGGTAATGTCACTGTAGGTACGCTGGCATAGGTTACTCTTCTTGATCTCCCAACGCCAAGTACTTTTGTTTGACAAATATAACACTCTATTGAATGCCAAGTAGGTTCTCTCCATATCATTGGTGTATCAAATTTTTTTTGTGTCCTGATTCCGACTGAATCAAATTCTACTCGACACGAGTGTACACAAAAGTGTTCGGTGTCCATGGTTTTCAGCATTTTAGGCTCAATGCCAAAAATACTTGGAGTATAAAGTTTCATATGATCTGAGAACACTCGTCGTCGCCTTATGATAGTATATTGGCCACACATGAAACAGAACATATCTGGATCGTTATTACACTCAAATTCTCGCGTCCTTTTACTCATTTTATTTTTTTTAATAAATCACGGTTTTGAAGTTTGACTTATGAACTGAACTATCTCCGACGAGCCTTGCAGATGTTATGAAGTTTCTAGGCGCATTAACTCATATTTATACTCGGAACAAGAATAAAATTGAAAAAATCAAATCTACCTAGTGTTTAACGCTTTAAACTATGACTTTTTTCTTTCGTTTGTTTCATTAGCCATTGAGTGTGCTTGTAATTCTTGTTAGTGAAATATTCTAAAGATATAGTTTTAATTTTTAATTTAAATTGAGGTTCTTCGAGTAGAAGATGGGGTGCCAATACCTCAGAGTCCAGTGCTCGCCTCCATATCACATTTTTAAGGGTTCTCCAAATAGAAGATGAGGTGGCTCATTAGAGCGAAACCTCAGAGCCCCCAGTGCTCGCCCCCAATGAAAAAATACAAGAGGTTCTTCAAATAGAAGATGAGGTGGCTCATTAGAGCGAAACCTCAGAGCCCCCAGTGCTCGCCTCCATATCATATTTTTTAAGGGTTCTTCAATAGAAGATGAGGTGGCTCATTAGAGCGAAACCTCAGAGCCCCCAGTGCTCGCCCCAATGAATAAATACAAGAGGTTCTTCAAATAGAAGATGAGGTG
>JARSSU010012008.1:0-17659 GCA_029619165.1 Eurosta solidaginis
TTGTTTCGAAGCAATGGATCAACTTGGGAATCGTTCTCGGCCAAAAAAGGGAATTTTCATAAAGCAAAAATGCTGTTACTTAAGTTGAAAAGAGATAATTCCCAAATTGCACTCACTCTATAATTGAAATGAAATATACGATTCCAATACTACAGCATTTTCATCAAAATAAAATAAAACATTTGTGATTTATATATAAAATAAAACGCTTCATTACTGCTGCCCACCAGATGTTTATTTCTCACAACAAACAGCTGTTGGCTACCACCTTGGAGAAGATTTTTTTCCGACTCCACCTCAACTCGGTATCCAATGTAGGATATGAACTGGAGAAATGAGCTAGATATTTATTTGAGAACTTTACATTTCTCAAAGTTTGGAGAAAAATTGAGATTGACATTGGAGATGAACGCAATAATTCATGTTTACAAAATTTCTCAAAGGTTAGATAGCGATTGGAGAATAATGTGGGATATTAACTTGAAAAAAAAACAAGTAAGGAAAGCTAAGTTCGGGTGTAACCGAACATTACATACTCAGCTGCCAAACTACAGCTTGCAAAACTTTTAAATTATCTTCTTTTAAAGTGGGCGATGCCACGCCCATTGTCCAACATTTTACTAATTTTCTATTCTGCGTCATAAGTTCAACCCACCCACCAAGTTTCATCGCTTTATCCGTCTTTGGTAATGAATTATCGCACTTTTTCGGTTTTTCGAAATTTTCGATATAGAAAAAGTGGGCGTGGTTATAATCTGATTTCGTTAATTTCAAATAGCGATATGAGGTAAGTGCCCAGGGACTTACATACCATTATTTCATTAAGATACCTAAAAATTTACTCAAGTTATCGTGTTTATGGACAGACGGACGGATGGACGGACATGGCTAAATGAATTTCTTTTTTCGCCCAGATCATTTTAGAAATCTATATTTATCTCGATTAGAAATGCGAACAAAATTAATATACTCTATGAGCTCTTGCTCATAAAAATGCAAGGCGTACATACCTCCGAAGAGAATATAGGCCAAACTTTTCATCCATTTGTGCCATGCTCTTTTTTAAATTTTCCTACAAATTGGCAGGACTGGACCTACATTTCCTACACCGACTCCGAACGGAGAAGCTTTTCATGGCATAAATACACTAGGTTGATTGCCAATCATTGCCGAGGGGTAACACCGCTCAGAAAAAGTTGTTTCTGTTTCTAAATTTTTGATGTTTCTTTGCTCGGCGCTTAAACCCAGGATCTTCCGTGCGGTAGGCAAAGCACGCTACCATCACACCACGGCCGCCGCCAGAACAATCCAGTTTAAGAAAATTTAGTGAATGATTTTGGATATAAACTCCAGAGCTGGATATACATATATTTCTCTAAGGATAGAGAAGTATTTTTCCCTGCTTGTTGGGTAAGCAAAATCCAGCTCTTGTCGTATCTATAACATATCTTAATAATAACAAGAAAGGAAGGCTAAATTCGGGTGTAACCGAACATTACATACTCAGCTGAGAGCTTTGGAGACAAAATAAGGGAAAATCACCATTTAGGAAAATGAAGCTAGGGTAACCATAGAGTATGTTTGTATGACATGTGTATCAAATGGACGGTATTAAAGAGAATTTTAAGAGGGAGTGGGCCATAGTTCTATAGATGGACGCCTTTCGAGATATCACCATAAAGGTGGACCAGGGGTGACTCTATAATGTGTTTGTACGTTATGGGTATCAAATTAAAGGTATTAATGAGGGAGTGGCCCTTAGTTGTATATGTGAAGGTGTTTTCGAGATATCGGCCAAAATGTGGACCAGGGTGACCCAGAACATCATCTGTTGGGTACCGCTAATTTATTTATATATGTAATTCCACGAATTGTTGCATTTTTTTCATTTTTCGTAATTTTCGATATCGAAAAAGCGGGCGTGTTTATAGTCCGATTTCGGCCATTTTTTATACCAATACAAAGTGAGTTCATATAAGTACGTGAACTAAGTTTAGTAAAGATATATCGATTTTTGCTCACGTTATAGTGTTAACGGCCAAGCGGAAGGACAGGCGGACGACTGTGTATAAAAACTGGGAGTGGCTTCAACCGATTTCGCCCTTTTTCACAGAAATAAGTTATAGTCCTAGAATCTAAGGCCTTACCATATTTCACAAGGATTGGTAAATTTTTGTTCGACTTATGGCATTAAAAGTATTCTAGACGAATTAAATGAAAAAGGGCGCAGCCACGCCCATTTTGAAATTTTGTTTTATTTTTGTATTTTGTTGCACCATATCATTACAGGAGTTGAATGTTGGCATAATTTACTTATATACTGTAAAGATATCAAATTTTTTGTTAAAATTTGATTAAAAAATTTTTTTTTGTAAAGTGGGCGTGTTCGCCATCCGATTTTGCCAATTTTTGTTTAGCACACATATAGTAATATGAGTAACGTTTCTGCTAAATTTCATCCTGATATCTTCAACGACTGCCAAATTACAGCTTGCAAAACCTTTAAATTACCTTATTTTAAAAGTGGGCGGTGCCACGCCCATTGTCCAAAATTTTACTAATTTTCTGTTCTGCGTCATAAGGTCAACCCGCCTACCGAATTTCATCGTAATGAATTATCGCACTTTTTCTGTTTTTTTTTCGAAATTTTCGATATCGAAAAAGTGGGCGTGGTTGCAGTCCGATTTCGTTCATTTTAAACAGCGATCTGAGATGAGCGCCCAGGAACCCACATACCAAATTTCATCAAGATACCTCAAAATTTACTCAAGTTATCGTGTTTACGGATGGACGGACGGACATTGCTAAATGAATTTCTTTTTTCGCCCATATCATTTTGATATATAGAAGTCTATATCTATCTCGATTATTTTATGCCGTTACGGATTGCCGTTATGCGAACAAAGTTAATATACTCTGTGAGCTCTGCTCAGCTGAGTATAAAAAACCAATGTTGCCGTACAAAAAAGCTACCCAAAAAGGCGGCCTTTTACTGTGACTGAAAAACTGTTCTAATGTTTAACGGGTGTTTAAATTTGACTATTGTTTAGGCAAACTTAATTTAAGCTTAACTTAGCCAACTACTAAAATATCGGGCTTTAGTAACGAAGTGCGTTAATGAATTAGAACGCTAAAGTCACTAAGTCGAAAACGAACTGTCATGATATGCTTCATTTCCATTTTCATTTAATTCTTTGCGCCTTTTCAATGCGCAAATACAAAAAAAAAGGAAGTTCTGTTGTATAGAGCACACTTTGTTTTTATTGTTGTTGTAAGTAGTTGGCTTCTCTTACAAATTACACTTAGGGCAATTTAAGCTTAAACGACCGCATCTGCAATCAGTTATCAAAAATTATAGGGTCTTTTTTTCTGTAGTGATGTTATGGGCTGAGTAAACACATTTACAATTATTTTAAATATTTGTAATTAAGCAGAAAAAGACTTGGCGCTACATGAAACCAGAAAGAACATGAACAGCTCACATTCTAACTAAGTCAGGCACGTCAATCAGTCATAAAGCAAATCAGCCGCGCATGCGCTACTCTTGCCAAGAAGGTTATTTTATTGGCGTAGGTATGTATGTATGTGGTGTGGTTACCAAAGAGTTTTTTAATGTCGGCTTTTGACTTTGTTCTTTCAAACTCAATTTAAATGCGGTTGGACGACAGTCACTCAAACTTGGCATGCGGGGAAAGATAGACAGACGGACAGCAAACAGCAGGCGTACATGTTGTCCCAGGTTGTGCTGCTGCTGCTGCTGCCGTTGTTGTTGAGCTCTTACAATACAATCTGAATAAGAATGAGCCCATTATTTTGACAGTTTCGTGACACGTTAATTTTATGTTTTATATATGCGGATACTAACATCCAGCATTTCAGCTTTTATATGGATTATTCCAAATCAAATCAACAAAAATTTCAGTTTGAATAAAAATAAGCTATGCATTTTATCTCAAATTAGTTATTAAAGTTATCGATAATTGTACAAAGTTCTCGCCCACAACGGATCAACTATGGAGAATATTTTATTTTTCTATAAAGACCAACAATAACCAATAATTCCCAGCTTAAAATAAGATGAATTAACTAATAGCTCCTCTGAACTCATGGAGTCAATAACAGGCCAGAAAGACCTCGTCACACAGCAAAAGGTGGTGTCGGAGTTTGCTTCGACTAAGGTCCATCTATCCGGAGAGCAAGTGGTCAGTGAAATCTCGAAGTCTCCACTGCCAGACACGTTGCCCAGGCCAAGAGATCAGCGTAACAGTTACCAGGGATATCCTTATGACACCCATACAATTTGTATCAAAAAGTAGGGAGATGCCCCTCAAGTGAAATCAAGCAATCTTTCACAGCTCACATCCACGGTGGCAGAGCTTAAAGCCGCCTGACTATCTATGTTAAATTCCCACTTAAAGGATCGGATAGCATCCCGTCAGCCGCATTCCACTATCTCGTCCAGCCTGGGTACATTCGGGAACAGTTTAACTATACAACCATACGTTCCATATTAATTCCCTACTCCATTCAACCTTTGAGAAAATATGAGTTTTGAATATATTATCATGAGCGGAAGCCGTGGTCTGTTCTGCGAGTATAGCCGCCAGGGCTGCGGCCATTTTTCTCACAATGTCAACCGAGTACAAATTCAGCATCGCGTTTAGTGCTAAAGTAAATGTTGTGTGTAGAGCCCCTCTAATTCCAGCCATCGCCTGTGTTGCCATTTCTCACCTTTCTTTTCTTCTGGATAAAAAACCGAACCGAAAATAAAGATTAAAAGTTCAAATAAAAAAAAACCATATAGGGCCAAATAATAACGAATGAATTGTTAATACGATAGGGATCTTTAAAAGTTTGTTAAAATCGATAAATATCGACACCATTATTTACTAATGAAGAATTGAAAAGAAAATCGGTTCTGATCTTTATCAAGAAAAGCGACTCGGCTTTGAAATTAAACTAAAAAGAACTAAAAACAACTTGAAGAAAATGTAATGAATGTGTACTGAAATCGATAAGAATATGACAAAATCGATAAACGGCAGGAAGTGGAAAAAAGCGATAAGAAGCTAAAAGCGCTTGACTGACCCTGTACGAAAATAATACTTAAATACTCAGAGGAAAAGATCTTTAGTTTTCGAAAACTTAGATTTCTTTAAATTTTGAATATTGGAAATGTGTCTATTTCACCCACTGATCTTGCCATTTCCATGGAATTCCCCATTCAAATGTCCATACATCTGTGGCATAGGGCGCACTTCATTCACGTTATGAATGATGACGAATTCAAATGGTTTTTGCTCCTTTGGATGTGGCTCACTTTTTCGTATTTAACAATTTGTTTGGTCAAAATTGATTGCTAAGACAAACTGAATCGCCAAATAGGAAAGCAAAACAATGTTGTTGCTGTAGTAGCTGTGCAGCTGTTTTGCTGACTTTCTAAGAAAAAGAGCTTGCTTACCTGTAACCGCCAGTCAAATTGTCTTAAAAACTATGCCAGTGTGGCAGCAGTAAAGTCATGAGTTAAGTGTTATCTTTTTTTCTTGCTGTTGTTGTTATAGCTGCTGACACTAACACTGCACTTCATGTGTACCCTGAGGGGTAGTTCTACATTTTCAAGATTTTCTCACGACAAATTGAATTTTTATTACCCTTGAGGGTTTTATTTTATTTTAATTTTTGTACTTAATGCTTATTAGGTATGCTTTTAATTTTGTTGTTGATATTTTTTCTTGCAAAAATTATATGTGGGTGATTTATTGCCCGATCTTTTGTTGAGGGTCAGCAATAAAGCACTTTGTTAAAAGTTTTTTTTCATTCGTTTCTAAGAATAGTGAATTTTTTTTAGAAAAACAATAACAATAAACCTTACTTTGTTTACTGTGTGAAATATTTACTAATTATTTGTGTATCGAGGTCAATTGCAATTTGTTGGCAACACTTGAGTACCGTTATATTTGTTTCTTCACGCTTGAGCGCAACTCCACTTCATCTCCGTGATTTGTCAAACGATATGTCTATTTGCTACTGTATATTTTGTTGTTGAATTTGCATATATGCAAATATTATTGACATCGTCGACACTTGAAAATTGCAGTGACTTATATTTGCGGGCATGTGCACCTAACGCTCGAGTCGAAGAGAAGGTTAGGTTGAGAAAGAGTTGCGTTTGCTTTGGCGTGCTATTGAAAAATGCGTGACATAGTGCGGGGAGGATGTATACCTCTGCGCAGTGTTAAGTTATTGCATTGATACTAGGGTGACGCCACTGGCGTCGATACTCTGTGTCTTGATACCGCAGAGCAATGGCGCCAGTTGCACTAGAAACTCATCTTGACCTGGCTTTACTTTAATTGTGAGGCGCATCTTTTTTTTTACGAGATGTGATAATTCGATTGGTGCTGGGTATAAGCTAAAGATACAAGAAAAATTTATTGAAGAACAAAAATGTTGCAGGGACGAAAAATAGTGTGAAGCAAGCTTCACAAAACCTCTACTAGGTCTCATTCACCACTTACAACACCAGAATTTGTTCAACTACCACTGTCTGTATTTGTTATTTAAAAATTATGTACAAATAATTATTCAGCTAATCTGTTCAGAATTTTAATTTTTACTCTCTAAAACTACAATCAGTGTATTTTGTGTGCTTAAATTATGTTAAAAATTGTGTTAAAGTTTTTGGTGTGGTGGAAGTTACCTACAAGAATTTTGTGAAGCTCCGATGCTTTCCACTGAAGTTCGCGCATGCATTCTTCAATCAGTCTTTGTATTGGCGCAATAACGCTAGCTGTTACAGTTGACAGCGAACTTGGCGCCAAAACCATATCTTGACACTGGCACAAATTAGTTTTCATTTTCTGAGTTTCTTCATTGTCTTGAAACGTTTATTTGTCTTGATTCGCAGAGCAGAATTAGCTTTGAGGATTGCAATATCTAGACGTAGTGGCCCCTTCTTTACAAAACTGCACTCAAGCCTTAACCATCATACATTTTTTTCGGGATAAATGCTATGAGGAGAGTTTTGTAGAAGGCTTGGGTTGCACTGGGCCAGTCCAGAGTCGAAAAATAAAACTTGTCAGGCGGGTCAGGAGATGACGTGAAGAAGAGCGGTAGTTGACTGAGATAAAATGGGAATCGAGCTGGCAATGATGAGGCCGGTGGACAGTGGCAAAAATGCCTGTGGCTGATGCAAAAAGATATCAGTGAAATAAGTAAGTAGTGAACCATTGTCTGGAGATTGATTGATTGTTAAGTGTGGATGGAGAATGCTGATATTGTGGGTGATTCATAAGAGCCCAAGTTAGTAGTTTAAGTATAACGGTGGAACTGATGAAATATGAGTAAGTGGTTGGTGGATAATTTAAAGTGAACGACGAATGGTAAACGGTGAGTGGTAGATCGGTATCAAAGATGTCACTGTATGGGAAATGGTAAAACTGGCGGGCAGTAATCAAATGGACGTTTGATGGTGAAATACTGGTTGCCGTTAAGAGGAAAAATGGTTGGGTAAAGTTGGAATTTGTGTTCGACTATAAAGCTTACAGTTGACACGGTGAATGGTACGCTGATGCAAGAACGACAGTGAATCGGTTGATATACCGAAAACTACCGGTGAAATCGGTGAGCAGTTTGTGATTGTATCCAAAACTACTGGTGAAATTAGGGGATGCTGAACGATGAACGGTAAATTATGAGCTGAGGGATGGTGTATGAAGGACTTTGAATAGTCTATGATTGGTTGGTGAGAGATGAAACGGCAAAAATTTATCGTTCCCTACGTTACCGGAAAAGAATATTAGAAAAATGCAACGTTAGATGTAGATTGGTGGCTGCAGAACGGAAGAACGCAAAGGCGAATGTATAAACCCTATTTTGTTATGTGTTTGAAAATGGAAGTGGGCCTCATCAAATGGCTGGGAAAGGAGGACTGTCTGCCTGCCTTTTCGTTACCCTCTATGTTCTCGTGGCCAGCTACTTAGCCGAGAAGCATAGAAAAGTGAATGAGGTGGGTTTTCACAAAGTGAAAATTGCTCTATCAGCGGTTGAACAATATAAATGCGAAATAAAACTGTAGACTGCATTTCTGGTCCCCTTGCTTCATTATTGCACATTTCGGCAGCTTAAGACCTTCTATGCTAGCTTTAAATTAGGTCATTTGATGACAGGTGGGAGGGCGATTAGTACCAGCTCTTCAATGAAAACGACCTTCACATAACTAAAGCGAGCCACTACTCGTCAATGGGCGTCAGGAGTCCATCACTGGAATGCGACAAATTTTAATTGTTGTATAGTTTTGGCTTACGAAGGTTTTTAGTGATGAAAGATATGACGCTGACATTGGGGGTTGCTAGACGCCTGAGCCTGATGCATATATTCTCAATTTGTATTAGCTGCTGAGTCTTTTCATCGCCTTACTATCCATGGGAGATTCCTTCCGGTGTTGCCGATTGTAGAAAGTTGTCAGTATATAAGAGCTAAGAAAAGAGCATTATATCTAGTAGGGGGCCGTCTTAAAGTGCTTAGAAAAGAGCTGGCGAGAAGTGCTCACGAAGGCGCTAATGCGATTGCTCAGAGAGCGGCCGCCGCAATGTACTGAGACACGGGTGTTATTCGCAGTATGGGCTGACGTCAAGTGCTCAGAGAAAAGCTGACGCGAATCACTCAGAAACGGGCTTTATATTCAGTAGAGGCTCAAGTGGAGTGCAGATAAAAGTAGTGAAGTGAAGTGCTCAGAAAAAACTGCATGTCCAGTAAGATATTGTAGTAAAGTGTTCAGAAGAAAGTGCCCTCGGTACGCATCCAAAAGTATGAAAAGACTTGACTGAATAATATTTCCGCAGGGTTGATACACATGAGGTTATGTCAAATTCGTGGGGGCTCCTCGCAAGAGAAAAACATCCTCATCCCGTGGCGTGCTCTCTCTCTCTTTCGCTTACCAATACCATAAAGTAAATACTGGCAGCAGACTATATCTAACGATCTATGCATCTATGTCACATTAAAAAATCTTTTCTGAACTATGAACCAGTTCAAATAGTGAGAGAAAACCGAATAATGATGAATGCAATTTCGTGAAACTTTGATAATGTGATGGCACAGTCGGCGAATTGGGTGCGTCACAGTGAGAAAGGAGCCTGTACCATATGGCGCTCGGTCAATCGGCTCCAACTCACATACTGCAGAACCTCCCAACAAATTTGTAAACGCGTGATAGTCAACGAAAGCCTAACGCCCAGAAGCTAACGGGAAAAAATGATTGCAGAACTGAGTATGGCAGCACCGCCTACTTCCAAATATGCGAACATGCATTACTGTTTATACGAGCTTTAAATTCAGTCATGCGCATGTGCGTCAATATTTAACAGACGCCTTGCTGTAGTGCATCAGCCGGTCAAGCATGCGACCGTCATTAGCGTCACTAACAATCGCTGAATCAATAGAAAGCATTAAGCAATATTGTTGACGTCAAACAATGTAGTCATAAAATTAACTTTTGTGGCATAAACATAAAATAAATACAGCGCGCGCAACAACAAACTAAGCAATTCAAATCAGAAAATATTGCACGGTATTGTAGACGTAAGTGTGAAATTACAAACAGTTAAAAAGGTGTGCGCGTCAAGCGTTCCCAAATGAATGTTGAACGTGAGACTGCGCGACCGCAATTGGGCTAAAATACGGTGCGAACGACGCGTTGTGGCATAGCTGATAAGCGGAAGGAAAGTTACATAGAAAATTCTAAAACAATGCAGCATTAAAATTTTCCACAGTGCGCAAGCGCAATACTAAACTAAGTAGGAATGTATGTAGTGTACATATCCAATCAACAATCAGCGCTTGAACGCGTGTTGATTTCCCAGAGGCGCGCACAACAAGCATATATTTGATTTGAGCGCTTATACAAATAAAAAACAAGTAAGAACGGGACTGTCTTCGGCTGTGCCGAAGACTTCATACCTTTCATGAATGGGGCTGAACAATAATCTTATCCCGTTCGTAATCTCCGAATAATCGGATGTATAAGATAAGAAATATATAGTGAACAGATCTACATACCTTAAACGATTTTTAAGATAAATATAAATAAAGAACGGGTAGGTACTTTGTGTGAGGATGCAAAGCTTCACGTTTTTTGTGGTCTGCATGTAAAAACTATGGCTACGAATCACGTATTTCAAAAATATATGACGTAAACGTAACTATTTGATGAAATTTGATGAATCTTGAAGCTTCTAGCCGTAAAAAAGGGGTCAATATGACAGTTTATATGAAGTATATAATATATATACCACCGATCTCTATGATTTTTTCAGACAACAATATATGCTATATACGAAAGCATTTTGTGAAATTTGAAGCTTCTAACTGTTAAAACGGGGCAGAAATTGCGCAAAGTTTCTTATCTGAACAATCGGTTGTATGAGATATATACTATGTATATTACCGATCTCAATGATTTTTTCAGACATCAATATATGCTATACACGTAGCAGTTGGTGAAATTTGAAGCTTCTAGCTGTTAAAATGGGGTAGAAATTGCGAAAAGTTTCTTATCTGAACAATCGGTTGTATGAGATATATACTATATATAGAACCGATCTCTATGATTTTTTCAGACAACAATATATGCTATATACGTAAGCATCAGTGAAATTTGAAGCTTGTAGCTGTTAAAATGGGGTAGAAATTGCGAAAAGTTTCTTATCTGAACAATCGGTTGTATGAGATATATACTATATATACAACCGATCTCTATGATTTTTTCAGACAACAATATATGCTATATACGTAAGCAATCGGTGAAATTTGAAGCTTATAGCTGTTAAAATGGGGTAGAAATTGCGAAAAGTTTCTTATCTGAACAATCGGTTGTATGAGATATATACTATATATACAACCGATCTCTATGATTTTTTCAGACAACAATATATGCTATATAAGTAAATATTCGGTGAAATTTGAAGCTTCTAGCTGTTAAATGGGGGCTAAAATTTGCGAAAATACTATATATATATACTATATATACCACCATATATATACTATATATACCACCGATCTTTATGATTTTTTCAGACAACAATATATGCTATATACGTAAGCATTTCGCTGAAATTTGAAGCCTCTAGCTCTTAAAATAGGGCAGTAATTACGAAAAGTTCCTTATCTGAACAATCGGTTGTGGGGGATATATACTATATATACGACCGATCTCATAAATTTTTTCAGGCAACAATATGTTCAATATACGAAAGTATATGGTGAAGTTTGAAGCTTCAATCTGTTAAATTGGGTAAGATATTACAAAAATTCTCTTTTTCTGAAAAATCGGTTGTATGGAGGATATATGCTATAGTGGTCCGATCCGGTCGGTTCCGACAAATGTCTAATCGACACCCAAATACACCCGCTCACCAAATTTTATCAAGATATCTCAAAAATTGAGGGACTAGTTTGCATACAAACAGACAGACGGACAGACGGAGAGACGGACAGACGGACATGGCTAAAACAACTCAGCTCTTCACCTGATTATTTCGGTATACTTAATGGTGGGTCTATCTATTTTCCTTTAGGACTTACAATTTTCGGTTTCGTGACGAAATTAATATACCATTTCATTTTCATGAAAGGTATAATTACCATGCAACATTGATTTTTTCAGTTTGTTAAATGCGTTTTGCGCTTCACTTCCTTGTCGCGATCGCATATTTCGTCGAACTCGTAATTGCTAACTTTGGTAGCTAATAATTTTGCTCTTAATGCAGTGTTGAAGCGCGCGCGCGTTACTCCATTTTGCGCCTACATTGTTTAATTTTGTTAGGTTTTCAACATCCTCAATAAGCTACAAAATTTTTTGCGCCATTGAGCTGTAAACATGGGTATTGCGTGCGCAAGCGCATTTTATTTTCATTTCGGCAACCTCAATCACATGATATCATATGATTTCATCACTTGACAACTTATCACATGACATTGTTACACCCTGTTGCACTTTTTTGGAATTTGTGTTTCATTTGATTTGCTGATTGATATTGATGTGCTTGTAGTAATTCCGAAACAAAAGCTCATTTTCCCTTTTATTTGATAAATTTGTTGCCATTTAATTACAATAGATTTCCTTTAGCATTCATTTTTTTTGCGACAAAGAGTTGGCATTTCTGCGAAGTCGGATGTGGTAGAAGATTTGTATTTTTGATTGATTTTTGTATTTTGTTTTTTTTGCTGAAACTGTGGGTGCAGTTGCAAAAGTAGTTACTCACCTTTCCGATAACGTACTGTAGTAGAGCAACACTGTTGCAATTTCGTAACAATTGAGCCCAGCTGCTAGTACACATTCCGCATCGACTGTAACTAATGGATTACCCTTCAGATCTCTCGTTCCTGAAAAAAAAATGCAAGGAGAAAGATATAACGAAAATATCTAAAAAATTTCATAAACGCCTAAAAGTATGCTATGTTTAGTTATACGTCTCTTATAATACCAAATGCACTCAGCCTCAGAGTATACTGTAAATAGCTTTATGGCGTAGCTGGAATTATTGTAAGGTGTCGGCATCCTTGAGAGGTGTAAGAATGTTTTGTAGATGTAACGAAAAAATATTAAAAATACTAAAAGTTCATATGAGATGTCTTATAATGTGAGGAAGAGAACGAGGTAACCTGGGGACTATTCCAAAGATGGGAAGAAACTACCGCCGCAAGCAGGGAAAGGTTCCGAACGGCAATAGGTAAGGAAACGAAGCGTCACAGGGATAGGAGTGTTATGGCCGATATTTCGGGCGAATTCTAGTGTAGTCTTAGGCGCATTTGAAGTTAAAAAAGAGTGGGACTGGGAGGACAATTTACACTATGACAAAAACTAGAGTGCATTCCTTGCTAGAAATGACCCAGCTTCGGTCAGGAAGATATCAAATTCTTTTCCCATGTAATTTCTTAATATCTCTGTTGTTATGCAATGCTAGAGGATTCAGCGCTAATTGGAATTAACCGCCTAGGCGTTGGCTGAGCAGTGTTGTAAAAAAAGGCATGCTAGATAATTTTCCTAACAACTCCTAACCATACTGCACTTATTTCTCAGAACCATTCTGGGTCAAAGCGTCTTCTTCACATATCATGACTTACACAGCAAGGGTCTAGTATCTTGATCTTCGTGTTTAGTAATGGAGAACATAGTCTTTCTATTATATTACTCATATTTTTTCTGAAGAGTTGGAGCTGAGAGCTTCTGTTTCCTCCTGCTAAAAACAAAACTTAGCGCTATACACCTTCAACGGGATTTAGGCCGAGCTTCTCTTCGAGTTATCGGAATTCATTCGAAATGTTTTCTGAACTATTTCGGGATTGCTTTACGGATCACATCAGGTCTATATCAGGATCGAATCCAACGTGTCAAAGTCCATACCACAACTAAACGTTTTTCTTCATCCACATATCACTTTTTATTTTTATTTCGGAAACTGACCTAAATACCTGCTTTTCTGACTTGATTTTAGCACTAAATGAAATGAAATCTTATTAATTGTGCTTTCAATCTATCACTTTATCGAGCGCATTCGTATTTCTTATTAAAAGTGAAAAGTTTTAAATTAATATGCATGATTTAATTTGAGGTGCACATAAATTGCAGGCGACGAGTAAATTTGCATTTCAATAAAATTTATTTAATTCAACCAGCAAACAAATGAACTTGACACAATTTTTGTGGTCAGACAGCCCCACACCACACAAACGCTCACCTAGTCATTCAACCACCCAAACACTCGTAACACCTAGACGCCAACTTAAAACAACACACTTCTGCAAATCACGGACCACATGTTGCATATACACATCATCACACATACACATTTGCACCTGCATATTACTACACATTCAACTAGTTTTTTTTGTCTCACACGCTGGGTGGTCAATTAAACGTTAATGTGTTAAAATGTATATGTAACAACAGTGCGACTACTGTGAAATGATCTGAGGATGGCACATGTTCAAACGCACATTTGCTTGAGAGAGTAAACAATAAATTTTTTTTAAATTGATGTGATGTTTGGTGTTGACGCTGATGGTGTTGGGCTTCAAATTGATTTTACAAAGTGTTGCAAGTTTAATTGAACGACAGTAATGAAAATGAAATGCTCGATAGTTGGGGCAAGTTGAACTGGAAAAACGCGGTTTGAGCTCTAATATGAAGCGTTGATAAGAATTTCACTTCCAATACGCACAAATTGCCAAATTTATGATAGGAAATTTGATTAGCTGTGATGTGATATGATACGAATATGTGTGATCATCACACGATCAGCATCAACCACAGTTGTGTGAGTGACGTCAATTTGAAAGGTGGAATTTGATATATTCATTAGGGTGGGTCCATATGTATGGACGAAAGTTAAACCGATATCGCGCCATCGATTTTTCGATGGATTTGGGCTCAGAAAAGAAAGTTCCACTACGCATACCCAAAAAAATAATTTTCGAGCCTGCGAAATTTCATTTTTTTGAATTTTTGTTCGTCTTTGATTTTTAAGGTTTTTTTCATGATATACGAAAATCTTTGGATTTGGCATATCGTGAAATAGCAGAATTAACAGGTCTGATGCCGGACTGATAAGGCCCCAGCTCAGCACCATACGGTAGATAGGACCTGAAATGCTAAGAAACTAAGTACGTTTATTCGGGGCATTGATATGATATTGACTCGAGTAGCGGAACGTATATCCCGTGCTATCTACAGCTTAAATTCTGTTTGTCGGTTTTCAAGTCACAGTTATCAGCCGTAGAGGTATTTGCCTGTATAGAAACTCTCTACTGAATTTTTTGGTATATTTTTTGTGTTTTATTCCTAATCAAACAGAATCTGAAGCTCCTTATACCACTCAATTTCCACTCATCCAAGAAGGCGAATTTCTTTCTAATTCGCTCCACGTTAGCTATCCCTCACAGTGCGAGTTGCTGTGCCCGTTCGCAGAGCTGCCCTAAATGAAGCATCCTTTCTTTCAAAGCAGCACGACATACGTACCAGTTGTTTTTCTGGGCTAGCTGGAAACCTATGGTGTTCACAGAGGCGGTACATAGTGAGTAAGAAATGTGCTACTACTGTTCGACTGCATTATCAGGTCGAATATTACTCTCAGTGATCGGATGTGAGACGACTGGCCGATTTGGTTCTGTGTTCTTTGATCGAGAGACAGCTGAGTAGTTGGATGTATCTTTTTAGTCAAACGTCCGGTTCTGCAGATGCCCATATTTCGAGTCGAAGTGAATAAATCTCAACCCACTTGGGAAACGATGCAGCGTGGAGTCTGAACCTTCGGATTGCTGAATCAATGCTCCCTTCCTTACCTAGCTTTACTGGCATGATTTCGATATCATCGCCAGGACATTGTGTGCATTTCCTAGTTTCTCATAGAAGGAGCATTTCACAGCGTCGACCGCATCGCCTATTCACCAAGTTCCAATAAAGGGATGGTCAGGGCTAGTATTTTAATGTTGGTTCGAAAAGGAAAGCCTTACAGCGTACAACCCGGGTGCGTTGCTTGGCTTAAAGGAGCCTCTGGTATGCTCTAAGCCTCTTAATCCACTGGGGATGTGGTAGTGCCCAATTTTCCAGAATTTTTAAGTTTTCTCAGACTTATAATATTAAAAATGTAACAGTTCGCACTGGTCTGAGAACGCCCACCTTCAAAAAACCTTTCCAGTAATTTCGACCAGTCTATAAATATGTTTATGTCAAATTTTTGTAGGATCATAAGTTCGAAACCCATAATCTATCTCAACGATTATATCTGAGGCACGACTTCAACTGATTTGCAGCGATTTTTAAAAGACTTTTTTGCTAGGTGTTGCCACCGTTCTTTTTTAAAAGGTTGACACCTGTTGGAAAATAAAAATATGGAACAAGATATGCCAATATGGATGACCAAAAAGTTGTTTTACATCATATTTCGATAAAAATCTTTTAAAGTACGGTTGCCACCTAAGTTTATTTTATATACTTCCTTATAAACATATCCGCAACTATGTAGTTTAAAAAGAGCTTAACTCATTTGAATACAATCGTGTATGTAGGTAATACCTTATAATTCAGGTATTCATTTATTCATAATTGCAAGTAGGGTTGCCACCTTTTTTGTATCCGCTTCCATCTTGCAAAAAAGCTTTATGCATTTGGATATAATTTTGTATCTAAGTAATGATTTTAAGCTCTCTTATTTAGCTATCGCTATTTCGGACACCTTTATGTGGTTGCCACCTGTGTGAAACAAACAATTGTATGAAATATGCGAATATAGGTGTAAAATTAAAGATATTTTACAGAGCTGCAAAACGAACTTTTTTTTTGAGTAGGGTTGCCACCTAACATGCATTATACATATATTTTTGTAATTGAATAATGTAATAATAAAACTTTTAGGCAATGTTAAATAAGCTGTGCTCGGACACTAATAGTTCTAAGATGTAGTCTTCCTAGGTTCCTTCCACACTAATGCAGACATATATGTGTATATGCATGTAGCTAAACGTCTTGCAGTGTGCAAAAATTAAAATGCAAATCAATTGGTGATATTTATTATCAAAAGCGTGTGAGCGCATGGTTACATAAAATAAAAAACAAGTTTATAACTTTATGTAGTTTTTTTATTTAGTCGCACAAGTTTAAATGAAAACATTTATGGCGAAAGTTTCAATTTAGAACATTTAAAATGCCATAAACAATGCTGACTCTGAAATGTTAATGAAAAATATGCAAAATAACTGAAGAAGCTATGATATAGACAATATCACATCACACACACGCAGTATCACATCACACACACAAACAATATCACATCACACGCACATTGACCTAACGAAAATGTAAAACTACTCACAACATCAATTTTTTATTAGAGCGGATATTTTGATAATCAAATTTACCTGGTAAATAAATGCCCGATGTGGTTAAAAGCTTCTCAGGGATTTCACTGATCGATGCAGGTGGCACGATTTCACATTCGTATTGATCTGTAATTGAGATAAAATTGCTTGATTGGTTGTTATTGCTATTTAATTGTATGTTTAAAGTTGTTTGTACGCATAAAACACACTACATTGTGTATGTTTTGTTAGAGCAAGCGCTTAGTTTTGTATTTTTGTTTTCCCAAAATTGAGCTTTATTTCGAACATTTTGGTTTATTGTAGTGAATGGCAAAATTGAAAGGTACTCCGAATTATTCAATGAGTTGTTTTGTGCAATTTTTTCATATAACAAGTGCGACTGATGTTTTATGTTGTTGTTCTACTATTTAATTACTATTTAAGTACAGTTTACATTTTGTAGTTGGTATGACTTTCAATAAAAAAATGAAATGGGTTTGGGACCCACCACGCAAAATCACCTACCAATGGTAACAGTCCTATGGCAAGGTCAGTTTAATTTAACGACGACCACGGTCAATATTTTAAGACAACGAAAACCAATCGATCACATCGTAATTTACAGCAGATATAGACCCAGTGCCACGGAAGATCGCACGTTCAAATCTGTGCTTTTTTGCAATAACCGCTTAAGTCTAATATTTTAATTTGCCGCAAATTGATATTTAAGGTTAAAATGCATATTTGAAAAAATTTAAAACAGGTACTCAATCAATTAAAACGTATGTGTATTACAAGAAAT
>JARSSU010012009.1:0-11297 GCA_029619165.1 Eurosta solidaginis
AGCTCAAATACTTTAAATGTATAGATATCTATACTTTATTTAATATCGACGAAACTATACAGCTGGGATACGGCTCCTGGTGGTCAAGCAGCGATAGCTGGCCTCGTGGCATGCACCTTGGTTGGGTATCTTGATCTTGGTGTGTCGGCTTTAGCGTGGGATCAGTGGAGATAATTTTATATAACGAAGCTGATGGTAAATTACGCGTAGGTATACTTTTTAACCCTTACTTGCGGTCTTAAATAAACTTTGCGTACGCGGGAAGATAGAATTAATTAGAAAGCACACTTGTGTGTGCATATGTATATATGAAAAACAAATTCGCCTAATCTCCACTGATCTTACCTCCTCGATATCTCGTTAAGAAAAGAAAGACCCAAAAAACATGTTTCCTTCAGGAAGTCTAGCTATGCTCTTTTCTGACAGCCAGCAGTCAGTCGTTTTTGAAGTGGTATCAAATGATATAAAGGAAGTGTTCTGATCGTGGTGTGGTGAGTAACTTTCTTGCACCGGAATGTATACACCGGAAGTAAAAAGTCACTCAAACACGTACCCGATATGATTTTAGATATAGAATTATATTAAATGGAGGAATTATGACTTTGCCAGGTACACCAGTACAACATACATACCAAATTTCATCAAGATACCTCAAAATTTACTCAAGTTATCGTGTTAACGGACAGACGGACGGACGGACGGACATGGCTCAATCGAATTTTTTTTCGATACTGATGATTTTGATATATGGAAATCTATATCTATCTCGATTCCTTTATACCTGTACAACCAACCGTTATCTAATCAAAGTTAGTATACTCTGTGAGCTCTGCTCAACTGAGTATAAAAACAAGTAAGGAAGGTTAAGTTCGGGTGTAACCGAACATTACATACTCAGTTGAGAGGTATGGTGACAGCATAAGGGAAAATAACCATGTAGGAAAATGAACCGAGGGAAACCCTGGAATGTGCTTGTATGACATGTGTATCAAATGAAAGGCATTAAAGAGTATTTTATGAGGGAGTGGGCCATAGTTCTATAGGTGGACGCCATTTAGGGATATAGCCATAAAGGTGGATCAGGGTTGACTCTAGAATGCGTCTGTACGATATGGGTATCAAATTAAATGTATTAATGAGGGTTTTAAAAGGGAGTTTGGTTGTTGTATAGGTGGTCGCCTTTTCGAGATATCGCCATAAAGGTGGACCAGGGGTGACTATAACGCATTTGTACGATATGGGTATCAAATGAAAGGTGTTAATGAGTATTTTAAAAGGGAGTAATTCTTAGTTCCAAAGGTGGACGCCGTTTCGAGATATCGCCACAAAGGTGGACCAGGGGCGACCCTAGAATTTGTTTGTACAATATGGGCATCAAACGAATGGTGTTAATGAGTATTTTAAAAGGGAGTGGGCCTTAGTTCTATAGGTGGATGCCGTTTCGAAATATCGCCATAAAGGTGGACCAGGGGTGACTCTAGAATGTGTTCGTACGATATGGGTATCAAATTAAAGGTATTAATGAGGGTTTTAAAAGGGAGTGGTGGTTGTTGTATAGGTGGTCGCCTTTTCGAGATATCGCCATAAAGGTGGACCAGGGGTGACTCTAGAATGCGTTTGTACGATATGGGTATCAAATGAAAGGTGTTAATGAGTATTTTAAAAGGGAGTAATCCTTAGTTCCATAGGTGGACGCCGTTTCGAGATATCGCCATAAAGGTGGACCAGGGGTGACCCTAGAATTTGTTTGTACAATATGGGTATCAAAAGAAAGGTGTTAATGAGCATTTTAAAAGGGAGTAATCCTTAGTTCCATAGGTGGACGCCGTTTCGAGATATCGCCATAAAGGTGGACCAGGGGTGACCCTAGAATTTGTTTGCACAATATGGGCATCAAACGAAAGGTGTTAATGAGTATTTTAAAAGGGAGTGGGCCTTAGTTCTATAAGTGTACGCCGTTTCGAAATATCGCCATAAAGGTGGACCAGGGGTGACTCTAGAATGTGTTTGTACGATATGGGTATCAAATGAAAGGTGATAATGAACTTTTTCATTTTCTTCTACTTAATATGGTAGGTGTCACAACCATTTTATAAAGTTTTTTCTAAAGTTATATTTCGCGTCAATAAAACAATCCAATTACCTTACCATGTTTCATCCCTTTTTTCGTATTTGGTATAGAATTATGGCATTTTTTTCATTTTTCGTAATTTTCGATATCGAAAAAGTGGGCGTGGTCATAGTCGGATTTCGTTCATTTTTCATACCAAGATAAAGTGAGTTCAAGTAAGCACGTGAACTAAGTTCATTAAAGATATGTCGATTTTTGCTCAAGTTATCGGGTTAACGGCCATGCGGAAGGACAGACGGACGACTGTGTATAAAAACTGGGCGTGGCATCAACCGATTTCGCCCATTTTCACAGAAAACAGTTAACGTCATAAAATCTATGCCCCTACCAAATTTCAAAAGGATTGGTTCATTTTTGTTCGACTTATGGCGTTAAAAGTATCCTAGACAAATTAAATGAAAAAGGGCGGGCCACGCCCATTTTGAAATTTTCTTTTATTTTTGTATTTTGTTGCACCATATCATTACTGGAGTTGAATGTTGACATAATTTACTTATATACTGTAAAGATATTAAATTTTTTGTTAAAATTTTACTTAAAAAAAATTTTTTTTTAAAATGGGCGTAGTCCTTCTCCGATTTTGCTAATTTTTATTAAGCGTACATATAGTAATAGGAGTAACGTTCCTGCCAAATTTCATAATGATATCTTCAACGACTACCAAATTACAGCTTGCAAAAGTTTTAAATTACCTTCTTTAAAAGTGGGCGGTGCCACGCCCATTGTCCAAAATTTTAGTAATTTTCTATTCTGCGTCATAAGTTCAACTTATCTACCAAGTTTCGTCGCTGTATCGGTCTTTTGTAATGAATTATCGAACTTTTTCGGTTTTTCGAAATTTTCGATATCGAAAAAGTGGGCGTGGTTATAGTCCGATATCGTTCATTGAGTGCTCAGGAACCTACATACCAAATTTCATCAAGATACCTCAAAATTTACTCAAGTTATCGTGTTAACGGACGGACGGACGGACGGACATGGCTCAATCAAATTTTTTTTCGATCCTGATTATTTTGATATATGGAAGTCTATATCTATCTCGATTCCTTTATATATGTACAACCAACCGTTATCCAATCAAACTTAATATACTCTGTGAGCTCTGCTCAACTGAGTATAATAAATAAAAAACATAGCCATTTAGCTGATTTTTTCATGTAAAGTGCAAAACCGACGATTTTTTGAAATGTTTGTATGGTGAACCCCTGGGGGGTTCCAGAGGGTGTGCCACTGGCATCGGTGGGTCGGGCCTCCAAAGTTAGTGGGGGTCGGTCATACATTTGGACTCGATTGGAGCACTCTAAATGGGTCAAAGTGGGATTTTTCAAAATTTGCCCCTACCCAAAAGTTCGACCCAAATTGGGGGACACCAGAATTCGTTTTAGAGGTATGGTTCCTTCGGCAAAGTTTCTTATTTTGATCCCTAAAATACGATTTTGACAGAGCAATCAGCGATTTTTAAATCGACCCGCCCTAATGCACATACATCTATTTTCTTGCTCTCGCTGCTAATCATTCAAAATTCATAGAATTAGGAGCGCCTAGCTTAATCTATGTGCATACATAAGCGCATATATGTTTTTATGTTTGGTATTTGCACTCACCTGGTCACTCCGTCGCTCTGGTATCGTCGCTCTTGAGCACCTGTTGCTGAAAAAAGTAACTCGAAACACATATGCTAATATACATACTTACATACATAAAAGGAGCGTGATCGCTACGCTCTATCACCTATCACTAACTTTGGGGTATTAGCTTGTGAGACTTGACACCATGTGGTCGCAATTATATGTACATAGCAGTAACGTGTCGTCTTACAAAAAAAATTGGAATAAAAAAATTTTAATAAAAAAACTGCCTAAAAATTTAAAGATAGAGGCGGCCAAACACGGGACACCGCCCGTACGTCTACTGTGCGGCTTGAAGCCGCGAAATTGGAAGATCCGATATTTGCAACTATCCTTACTAAAGGTGTTTCTTGAAGGGTGGTGTTTTTAGGTGTTTCTGGTTTTTCTTTTCTGTGTAAGTTGTTTGTCACGGTTTTCTTCAGCTCTTCATACTCGTCTGACTTAAAGCTGGGTGAATACTTGTCGATGTCTTACAGTGGGCTCTTCATGTCGATCTCGTCCAGGTCCATACGTGACAGTGTATCCGGTACTACGTTTTGTGCGCCTCTGCGGTGTTGTATGTCGAAGTCGTACCCTTGCAGTTTAAGACTCCAACGTGCGAGTCGTCCCGACAAATCCTTCTGGTTCATCAACCATTTGAGGCTCGCATGATCTGATATGACGGTAAAGGGTAATCGTTCGACATATGGTCGGAATCGCTTTACGCTCAGCACTGCCGCGTAGCATTCGACTTCGGTTAAACTGTAGTTGCGCTGGGCCTTGTTAAGCTTAGCAGACATATACGCAATTGGCCGCTCATTTCCGTCGTCGTCTAGTTCGAACAGCACACCTCCTAATCCGTCGGTCGACGCATCGCATTGAATATAAAACTGTCTAGAGAAATCAGGATGGGTCAGTACTGGGGCTGATATAAAACTCTCCTTCAAGCGCTCAAAAGCCTTCTTTGCATCGTCTGTCATTGTAATTTTTTTTATTCGGTCTTTACTGAGGCAATGAATGGCAGAATGAAGCGGCAACGTTTGGCGGAAGGCGACAAGCCTGCTTTCAAGAGGCAGAAAGGACCCAGTCCTAGAGCCGCGAGGCAGGGCAGTCGCATAGACAAGACAAGTAGGCCCAAAGCTGTAAGACAGATGGGCTCCAATAGCGAGGTAGCAACTACCTCGAAAGCTGCGAGTCAGAGGGAAGTTCCAATTACGGAAGTAGGAGATAAGCCAAAGGGAGATAACGCTAAGACTCCGGCTTTCTCGGAGGCGCTAAAGGGAGTTAACGCTAAGACTCCGGCTTTCTCGGAGGCGCCAAAGGGAGATAACACTAAGACTCCTGCTTTTCCCGAGAAGATGAGTGATGTGGCAAAGCAGTCACTGACTGTGGCGCTGGTTGATCGTAGCAGTCCTTTCGGACAAATGACTACTGAAAGGTGGAGATCTGTGGAAAGGGAGCTTATTAGATTAATGCTTAAGATGATGCGGGGAACAACCAAGTAAGCCCCTTCCAACCTTTGATTCGGGGGGATGGTATAATGGTGTGAAGATGATAGCGTGCGACAACATCGCGAGTTTGCGGTGGCTGGAGGAAGTGGTTCCAAACCTCCAAAGGCAAGGCACGAACGCGCGGTTTGAGGTGGTGGATAAAGCGCAAATCTCCCACGGTACCAAAAGTTAAGGTATGGATACCATGCGTGATGAAGTCGGAGGATACACTGCGACTTCTGCAGAATCAGAATCCGAATATACCGACACAGGATTGGAAGGTACTTACTGTATCTCGGCCTACCGAGGATGGTCAGTTCTACATCTTCCAAATAAACAAGCAGGCGGAGGATATTTTGTACACGCAGCTTGGCAAAATGTCCTTTGGCACTGGCAAAATTTACATGCGACTCAGGAAAAGAAGTCCCGAGGATAAAAACCCTAACACGCTAGAGGTGGGCGAAGTCGAAAAGGACCTCAAAAGCCTAAGGGAAAAAAGACAGGTGGAGGTCCCCGACGTCACCACGAACGTGCTAGAAGAGGACCAACCGCTAAATGGTGCTGTGACTCGCACAGAGGAACACCCGGCACAACAGTCACGAGAGGCTGAAGGGGGCCTCGAATACTCTAAACCAAAAGGCAAGGGGAGGACGACGACGTCAAGACGAAGGTGCTGGAGGGGGACAAACATCCCAATGGTGCTGCGAGTCCTACAGATAAACCTCCAACACAGTAAAGTGGCGTCGAGCGAACTCCTCCTAACCCTTGAGGAGGGTTCGTTTGACGTGGCGCTGATCCAGGAGACCGTGCTCTCATCGGGAGGAAAGGTTTCTGGACTTAGCGCGCGCGGGTTTGGCGTTTACTACGCGCAAACGGAAGGACGGGTGCGAGCTGTAGTAATGGTAAGGAAACAGCTGCATTCATATATGCTGCCTAATTACACCACTGAGGATCTCGTAGCGGTGGCCGTTGAGCAAATGAATAAGCAGGCATTTATCCTGGCGTCCTGCTACATGGCCCATGCTGCGGAGGTTCCACCGATGGAGTGCAAAAGGCTAGTACAGGAGGAAGGGCGCAAAGGGCGGTTGGTCATAGGCGCAGATGCAAATGCGCACCACAATGCGTGGGGAGGAGCAGATACGAACGAGAGAGGCGAATCTCTGGTTTGTTACATCCTGCAAACCGATTTGCAGATAGCCAACAGGGGAAATGTCCCTACATACATTGGCCCAACATACAGCAATGTTCTGGATATTACATTGAGCTCCGAGCGTGATATGTCAAGGTATGATTGGATGGTTCTTGATAGACCATCCTTCTCCGACCATGCGTAAATCAGCTTCAGCATCCCCCTAAAGAGGGTAGAGAAGGGAGGAACCTTTAGAAACCCTAGGTCAACGAACCGACTAAATTCCAGAAACATGTAGAAAAAAACTGGGACAACCCAAAGAGGTTGCTAATGTAGAGGAACTGGAGGAGTCGAATGAATTCCTAACGAGGACGCTTATGACTGCGTATAACAAAGCTTGCCCTCTAAGAAGATTCAGAGGAAAAGCAAAGCCGCCATGGTGGAGCAATGAGCTGAGTCTTCTAAGAAGAAAGGTAATAGAAATGTTTAAGCTCGCAACGACCGCGGAAAGCGAAGCGTGTCGGGACGAGCACAGCGATCTACTGAGGATCTACAAGCGTGAAATTACCAGGGCGAAGAGAAACTCATAGAAAAGTTTTTGTACGGACATAGAGTGTTACAGCGAAACAGCACGGTTGAAAAAACTCCTAGCAAAGGGAAACATAGTCCAGGGACTAATAAAGAAGAGAACGGGGAATGGTCGCGTAATAGTTAGGAATCCCTTGAGGTGCTTCTCGATACACATTTCCCATCTGGAGACGGTTTAGAAGACATCACTCACACTTCGATCACGGAGCTAGTAGTGCCGGGCTTGGTGACCGATACCAAGATCAAGTGGGCAGGTAAGACGTTTTCTAAGTTTAAATCGCCGGGCCCAGATGGTATATTCCCGGCCATGCTACAAGTCTCAAGTAGGGCGGTCGTGGAATGGCTTAAAATAATATTCAATGGGTGCATAAGACTGATTCATGTACCGCACTCTTGGAAAACTGCTCGTGTAGCTTTTCTACTACCAAAGGTGAGGAAGATCGGTCACGTGTATCAAAAAGGCTATAGACCCATTAGCTTAACATCATTTCTGCTCAAAACCTTTGAGAAGCTGATAGATGTGTACATAAAGTCCAACGTGGATGAAAAGCTGCTCTCCACAACACAGCATGCATACACCAAAGGCAAGTCGGTAGACACCGCATTGTATAGGCTGGTAATAAGCATAGAGAATTTCCTGGAATATAAGGGGTATGCTCTAGGAGTCTTCTGGGATAATGCCGGGGCTTTCAATAATGTTGCAAAATGGGCAATTATGGATAGTTTTAATTACATTAAGTACATCCTGCCTTAATCAGATGTATCGGCTGCATGTTAAATTGCAGAAAGATTACATCCACAATGGGGATTGAGGCCACGAAATCAGTGGACAGGGGCACGCCGCAGGGAGGGTTGCTATCACCTCTGCTGTGGACGCTGGTCATCAACCAACTGCTCAGGCAATTCGATGAGGACCCGTAAAACTTACGGCTTACGCAGATGGACGTTGCAATTGTCATAAGTGGAAAGTGCCTTCCAACGATTAGTTCTTTGATGGATCGGGCGCTTCGGGATGTTCATACCTGGGCATCTAATCTCGTGTTGAAAGTCAATGCGGAGAAGACGGATATGGTCTTGTCTACAAAGAGGTACAAGGTCCCAAATTGGACCAGGCTTAAGTTAGGAGGGGTGGCCTTACAGGAGAAACCTTGCACAAAATATCTAGGAATCATCCAAGACAGTAAGCTGTCATGGAAGCTCAACGTAGAGGAGAGGGTCAAGAAGGCCTCAACGGCACTCTATGCATGTAAAAGAATGCTGGGTGTAGTTGGGGCCTATCGCCCTCTCTTTCTTATTGGGTTTTTACAGCGATTTTAAGCCCTATTCTATACTATGGAGTTCTTGTTTGGTGGAAAGCCACACAAAAAACAACAAACCTCAAAAAATTAGAGGGGGTATGCAGACTATCGATGCTTAGCATTACGGGAGCCCTGAAAACAACCCCGACGGCTGCACTGTATGCGATTCTGTAGATCCCACTTGTAGACCTGGTAGCAAAGAACAAAGCGTTAACGACCGCAACCAGGCTCGGTGCTTCGGGGCAGCTTGAGCGCCGACCATATGGCCATAGTTGTATAGCGTCATCAATCACAAGACGAACAGACTACATGATTCCCTATCTGCGCTTCGCCGTAACCAAAGCAGTAGAAACCATGGAAGAGAATAGCTTAAGCTGCAACCGTGTTAACTTTTATATTGACAGTGTCTGGAGAGAATCGGGACAGGGAGAAGCATACATCTATATTGGGTCCCAGGGCATATGGGAATAGACTCCAGCTATTAGGAGTGATACAGCTGTCAGATCTAGAAGCAGCAAGTTGCTTAAGTCCTAGGAAGCTTCTAGTATTTTCCAAGAGGACGGAGTTATTTTATAACATAGGTCCTGGTTTTTGATAGGGTTTTTCAGTTTGGTCGTTAAAACAAACTTCTGGTAACACTACGGACTCAATCAGTCTATGTGAAGTCCTCATGGACCGGCCAGTTCAACCTACCTACCTACTGAGGCAATCGTGGAGCGGCGCTGCAATTATCGCGTAATCCTGAATATACCTGCGGTACCAGCCTGTCATCCTAAGAACCGCCTAAGTTGCTTCGGAGTTCTTGGCTCTGGGAAATCCCTCATGGCGGTCACCTTGTTGACATCCGTGCGAATGCAACCATTTCCAACGACATATCCTAAATACCTGACCTCCTTAAAACAGAATTTACTTTTTTCAACATTTATAGTCAGTTTTGCATCGCGCAAGCACTTAGCGACCTTTTCTAGCAGACACAAATGGGAAGGGAAATCAACTGATTTTTAGGCGCGCTTTTGAAAGCTTAGTAACATTTGTTCAGATTTTTACAGTATTTGTTTTTAACGCTCAGCTCCCGAAAAGCTAGCTGATGAAGAAGTGAAATTCAGAAACATGTCCTAGTAACCATCGCCGTTTGTAAACTTACAATTTTTCTCTAATATCAATTACAAAAACCATTGTATAAAGCAATATGAGCAAAGCTCGCTAACTAAATACATTGCTGATGATTATTATACTCAGTTGAGCAGAGCTCACAGAGTATATTAACTTTGATTGGATAACGGTTGGTTGTACAGGTATAAAGGAATCGAGATAGATATAGACTTCCATATATCAAAATCATCAGTATCGAAAAAAATTCGATTGAGCCATGTCCGTCCGTCCGTCCGTCCGTCCGTCCGTCCATCTGTCCGTTAACAAGATTACTTGAGTAAATTTTGAGGTATCTTGATGAAATTTGGTATGTAGGTTCCTGGGCACTCCTCTCAGATCGCTATTTAAAATGAACGATATCGGACAATAACCACGACCACTTTTTCGATATCGAAAATTTCGAAAAATTGAAAAGGTGCGATAATTCATTACCAAATACGGATTAAGCGATGAGACTGGGTAGGTGAGTTGAACTTTTGACGCAGAATAGAAAACTAGTAAAATTTTGGACAATGGGCGTGGCACCGCCCACTTTTAAAAGAAGGTAATTTAGAAGTTTTGCAAGCTTTAATTTGGCAGTCGTTGAAGATATCATGATGAAATTTGGCAGGAACGTTACTCCTATTACTATATGTCTCCTTAAAAAAAATTAGCAAAATCGGAGAACGACCACGCCCACTTTTAAAAAAAAATTTTTTTAATTCAAATTTTAAATAAAAGTTAATATCTTTACAGTATATAAGTAAATTATGTCAACATTCAACTCCAGTAATGATATGGTGCAACAAAATACAAAAATAAAAGAAAATTTCAAAATGGGCGTGGCTCCGCCCTTTTTCATTTAATTTGTCTAGGATACTTTTAATGCCATAAGTCGAACAAAAATTTACCAATCCTTGTGAAATTTGGTGGAGGCTTAGATTCTAGGACGATAACTGTTTTCTGTGAAAAAGGGCGAAATCGGTTGAAGCCACGCCCAGTTTTTATACACAGTCGACCGTCTGTCCTTCCGCTCGGCAGTTAACACGAGAAATGATGTTCTGGATCACCCTGGTCCACATTTTGGTCCATATCTCGAAAACGTCTTCACATATACAACTACGGGCCACTCCCTTTTAAAACCCTCATTGATACCTTTAATTTGATACCCATATCGTACAAACACATTCTAGAGTCACTCCTGGTCCACGTTTATGGCGATATCTCGAAAAGGCGTCCACATATAGAACTAAGGCCCACTCCTTTTTAAAATACTCATTAACACCTTTCATTTGATACCCATATCGTACAAACAAATTCTAGAGTCACCCCTGGTCCACCTTTATGGCGATAACTCGAAAAGGCGTCCACATATAGAACTAAGGCCCACGTCCTCTTAAAATACTCATTAACACCTTTCATTTGATACTCATATAGTACAAACAAATTCTAGAGTCACCCCTGGTCCATCTTTATGGCGATATCTCGAAAAGGCGTCCATCTATAGAACTAAGGCCCACTCCCTTTTAAAATACTCATTAATACCTTTCATTTGATACCCATATCGTACAAAATTAATTCTAGAGTCACCCCTGGTCCACCTTTATGGCGATATCTCGAAAAGGCGTCCACCTATAGAACTTAGGCCCACTCCCTTTTAAAATTACTCATTAACACCTTTATTTGATACCCATATCGTACAAACAAATTCTAGAGTCACCCATGGTCCACCTTTATGGCGTTATCTCGAAAAGCCGTCCACCTATAGAACTAAGGCCCACTCCGTTTTAAAATACTCATTAACACCTTTCATTTGATACCCATATCGTACAAACAAATTCTAGAGTCAGGCCTGGTCCACCTTTATGGCGATATTACTAAATGGCGTCCATCTATGAACTATGGCCCACTTCCTCTTAAAAC